>VYZT01062019.1:95284-121631 GCA_013400735.1 Pomatostomus ruficeps | reverse complement strand
GGGCCCGCCGGGGCCGCCCGGGAGCGGAGCGGGGAGCGGGGCGGGCCCGGGCGGCGCGGCGGGCGGGAGGCGGAGAGGGCCGAGCGGTGCCGCCGCCTTTGAGCTCGGGGGGTGTTGCTGCGTCCCTCCCGCCCTTTGGGACAGGACCCGCGGCGGGTGGGTGCCGGGGAGTCCCTCTTGGCGAGAAAAGCCGGCGGTGCCGCCGCGGGAGCGCTTGGGGCTGAGCTGGAGCTGCCCGCGGGGCGCCCGCGCCGTCACGGTTGTGTCGCCGCCGGAGCGAGGGTTCTCCGCACTCAGCTCCGCGCTGGAGCGGGCGGGACGCGGCGGCTCCTCGTGCTCCGGGGGGATCCCGCCCTGCGGGGTCTGGCGCTCTGCAGAGCGGGCGGGGATGCTGGCCGGGCTCTCGCCCCTGTCTGGTCCTTGTCTGACGATTGCAAAGAGGCGCCGCTCGCTCTGTGCGAAAAAGCTGCCAACCTCGGACGTGTGTGGTTTTGCAGTGCTATTGTGTGTAACATTCTCTTAGTACTTTTGTTGGTTTTTAAGTCGTTAATTGCTACGTGGAGCCTGTACAGCGTGGATGGATGACAAACGAGCTGTGTTCTGTGTCATGTTTCTGTAGCACACTCGCTGCTTTGGGCCTGGCATAGCTGCTCTCTGTCTCCTGAAAACTAGAGATTTCAGATCTGGTTGGCTGAAAACACTGATTTCCTTCTCAATGGGGGCAGTGAGGTGCCCTTTTTGTACAGGATACTGGAGGCCTTTGCACTCACAGTTGTGCTTTGGTGTCAGATGACCTTCCTGACCTTGTCCAGGTCACTTTGGGACAGGTTTTTCAATGCTGGCTAAAGCACCTAATGTTTATTAATTTCAGCATCACTTGTGCTCCACAAAACGTGATTGTTCCAGTTCCGTGCCTCAGTTTCTTCACAGGCACAGAGGAAGCTTTCCCCAGCTGGTTCTCAAAAGAGCATTAAACCAGTCCCCTTGGAACTGGTGTTATGCAATGATGGGTATTATTATTCCAGTTTGGCAGCTTAAGGCAGGGTGAATGGAAGCTGAATCACTTAAGCTTTTACTAAGAAATGGTAAGGGGTTTAGCTTATTAGCAATAGGGGTGAGGTCATACAGGACTGCTTGATAACAGACTCTTAGCTGGTTCATGCAGCGTATAAGCAGCTTCAGACATCGTGAGGGGCTGGCAGGTGTCTGTAGGAAGAGGTTCGGGGATGATTGCAAATAAACAGGCTGTCAGCTGACATGAAATAGGTGTGTTTGGGATGTTGGACAACCCTTTACCCACCTTCACCACCCGACATAAAAGGGGGAGCCCCACTCTTAGGCACCTTGTAATGAGGACGTCAGAGTTTGCGGGATGAGCAGCAGCTTGGATCAGCCAAGATGAGGTGGCAGTCGATGCGATCGTTGTTCCGCAGCGCTCCCGATGGAACTGGGTTTCCTTTTATCCTTTGTTGACCGTTCTGCTGTTTGGCTGTAAGTCAGTCGTGGGACAGGGTTACTGGGACCTGAATGTGTGAGTGGGAAAGCAGCCCAGGCGTGTCAGGCTGGAGCTGTGGGGATCTCCTGGCAGGGCGCAGCCGGAGCTGTCTGCCATGCCTCGGTGCTCCTCGAGGAACTGAACCTGGCTTTCAGTGCACTGATCAGGAGTTCTCCTTTCATGGACTTTTTTACTTCTTGTAACTTTTTTTAGAAATAAAAGGTTATGGAGACAAAACCTGCATACCACTCTTCTGCTTCCAGAGCACCAAACTTCATTTCTGTTACTTTTCTTTTATTTACGGGCAGCTTTATTACTCGTTCAACTTCAGGACTTACTGCTTTGGGTTCTGTACTTGGTATTTCTGCTCTTCTGGTACTCTTTCATTTCTTTGAAGAACAGCATCTTCCTGTCCTGCCAAAACACTGTTAGCACCACACAGCAAGTTCTGGTGCAGAATAAATTCATATTCTTCTGCAGATTCTCATATTGAATCCAGGTGTTCTCTAAAAATTCACATGGAGACAAATATGCCGACAGAGCTCAAATAGAAAAATAACCCCATTTAAATACAATGAGACTCGAAGGACTAGAAAGTAGTTCAAAAGGAATGTATAAAGTACACAGGGGTACTTTGGAACAAATCCAAATTGTTTTTTAAGTTACAAAGATCAGTGAAGACCCCTAAAGTACAAGTACTGTCAAAAGATGGGTCCAAAAATAGATCTAAAGCTTCAGCTCACAGCATACAGAAACCAATGTGCTTGAAGGGAGCTGGTCTGTCTTCAGTATTGAATCCAAAATTGTGGACAGGTCCTTCTGAAGAAACTGACTCCATCTGACTATTTTTTTTCTGGGAATGTATGCATTGCATTGTAACCCACACCACAAAGTGCAGAAATTATTTTGGAAGCACTTAGAGCAGCTGATGTTTTATCAGCTGTCATTATGAAGAATCTACTTCTGCAGAGAAAGAATTTTAAAAAAAACCCTACCGAGTTCATTGCCATAAAATTTCATATCTAAAAGATTGTGTAGTCAACATATGTTGCTTGCAGCCTTCTTTCTTAGCTCTCTGAATTCAAAATAGCTCATAGATGTGTGTTAATAAAAGCATAGCAGATTGTAGTGTCTCTGTCATCAGGCTGTTTGAGGGTAGGTGACCTCTTTTACCTAAGAACTCTGGTTTCAGAAATAGCAGAAGATTTTTGTGCTTTCTGGGCAGCTTAAAATTTTGTGGGTTTTTTTCTTATTTGGTGAGTTAAACACCAGCTTCTGAATGGTAACTGCTATTAGCTTCCACCTGGTTTTGTGATACTTGGCATTATGTTCACTCTCTTCTCACCTTCTGACTGATTTTAATAGTTTAGAGTCTCATTATGTTTCCCTTTTTTTTCTTAAGTGTGACTTGAAAAACTGAGGTAATTCACTGTTCTATTAGTGAACCTTGTGATTCTCCAGAGATTAATTTTTTTTTTCATTTATTTTACGTTATTAGTTCTTGAGTTTGAAGATCTACTTTAGAACTGTGTTTGCATGAGGAAAAATACCAGTGGAAAGGACTCAGGTTCTACTGTCTGTAAAAATTTGGCTGTTTTTGTAGAGCAGATGTAAATAATACTCCCTGCACTTTGCTGCTTTCCGGGTGTTGATTCACTTGTTGCTCAGTGTTTTTGTGTTTTCATTACAGTTATGCTGCTGGTTTTTCAGGAGAGAAAACTGAAAGTCTGGCATTGATTCTTGAGCATTTGCTGATTACTGTCCATGACATTGGATATCTTAAAGTAAGGGCACATTTCTGACTGTTTAAGTTCAGATGAAACCTACAAGAATAAGGCATTGAACCTTTCCCTAAAAACCACATTACACAAGGGTAATTGAGGACCTTAGTGCTCCACTGTGTGCATGTACCTGCTGTGTGACCAGGATTGTCACATACATGGAACGTGTAGTGCATGTTACAAGCAGGGCCCAGTGCCTGTGACCCTGTGCCTGCTTTATTTTGTCACATTGACCAAATCCCTCTCCAGTTTTAATGGGAAACACCTGGGAGATTGTCATGTGGCAGCAGGTGTTGAGCCATGTGATCAAAAACTGATTGAAACAGGGAGTAGAGTGCTGTGTTAAACCACCCTTGGAAAGAAATGTGCACTCCTTTTGGGTAAGACGCTCCTAGGAGATTGCCTCTCAACTTTTATGTGTTTGCAGCCAAGTCTCAGGTTTTGTAGTTTCTAAGGGTCCTGACTTGCTGTGTCCTACAGGCTACATCCTACACAACAGGCAGCTCCTGCCTCAGGGAACTTCCTAACCCCGGAGCTTTGCAGGCTTGTGCTGTTCTGGCTGCCTTTGTAGGAGAGACATCACAGCTGGGGAGTACTGAACATAACAGAAAAATACCTATGGTCTTTTTAAAGTGTGGGGAGTCATTATGGGTAAGCTCTGATATCTCTGCTTGTTTTGCCCGGATTTGTGGAGTAAACCTTTCAAGGTCCTGAAGATGCGCGTGTTTCTGAGGAGAACAGGGAGGGTTTTTTCTCTCCTGAGTAAATATGACAGAGTTTGTGCAGAGCTGCTGAATTATTTCCGTTTGCTCGGCACAGTGCAAAGCTTAATATATATGGGAGGAAGTTCCAAGTTTATGAGAAAACTGCTGAATGGTCATATGCACTGGAGGCAGGACAAAAAAGGTAATTGAGCTTGAAAATCACTTTATTTTTAGGCTTTTTCTGAACCTAGAAATGTCCAAGTGTGAGTATAGTCTACATTTATTTTCACGGATGGTAAATTTAGACCTTGCCTATATGCAATCTTACAAATGACTTAACAGCTTCTAAATGAGTTTATAAAAAACTCAGTGCAGTTTATTATAGGTACTTTAACCTGATTTATAACTCTGACCACTCTGAGTTTAATTCCATAAACAGATTAAGACATTCCACGAAGTAGGAAGGATTGGGAGCATAGGAAGGTAGCAGAGGGGTTGTAGCCATTTTACGGAACCACTTTAGAACCCGGTCTTGTGTTTTGAGTACTGTTTGACCATTCAGTTCTTTCTGCATGTAGATATGGCTTGGTAGTTAGGGACATTTCTGTGAAAAATGTAGTAACTTCAGTTAATCACCAAATGCCACAGACTCTGCTGCCATCTCCTGAGAACAAGAAATGATGCATCCTACTTTGCCACACTAAATCTCTTTTAAAATGGGGAATAATGGGTAATGGTTGAGCCAGAAAAATACTTTAATCCAAGTGGAAATTATTCAGAACTTGAAGAGCCTGCCCAATTTGGCAGACATTAGAAGCGTTCAGACCAATAATCTGAGAAGGCGCTAAGTATTTTTATCCAGAAGAGGAAAGAACCTAAGAAGTTGGATCTTTATATTTGTTTGGGAATTGATAAGAGAGAAGTGCAACACTTCCTTGCATCCCTCCTGCTCTAAGTGAGGCAGGCAATGTCAGGATTATGTTCTGCTCCTTGCTGGAAAAGGGAAGAAGAGGCCCATGTGGGAGTTAGTTGTAAAGCAGCAGAGGTTTGTCAGGAGAGAGTTTGAGGTGGGGAAGCCGGGGGAAGAGAGTCTGTGCATGGAAGAATACCTGGTTATTTGGAGACTCTTGGCCTTGAAGACCTGAGAGCAGAGAAGCACAGCTCTGAAATGGGGTAACTGTGTATTTGTGTCAAAGCATATTGAATTAATTCATTATGAGAAGGAAATTTTACTTTAGGCTTTATTGAAAATAGAGCCAAAACCGTTTCCACAACACTGTCACTATGTGACTAAGATTAAGATATTTGAGTTTTCCTGGGGGCAGAGTATTTCTTTCTTTAATTAATTGAAAATACTGTACTTCATAGTATGATCTTCATGCATGAAGTACTTCCTGAGCTCACTTGGCCTTGCTTCTCCCTCTCCCTGTTCTTTTCCAGGCTCCATGTGATTTTTGGCCCTTAGCAGACTGGAATCTCTAACCCTGAAAAAATTCTGATTTCCACCATCTGAGCATTGTATTTATGCCCTCTTTGAGAGTATGGGATGAGACCCGGACAGCAGTTGAAGGCTCGTGAAAGTTTTCTCTAAATGGCACTTGGAACTGTCAGTAAAGATCACAAATTAAGTTGAAAATTGCAGTTAAATGAGATTTATTTGTTTTCAGATCTTTGGCACAAATTGTCATTGGAGAACAATTGATTCTTTGTGAAAATTAGGAAAAGGACCGGGAGGGGGAAATAATTGTTGCCTCAGAAGTGTTTTTAAGGTAGGCACATAAAATGGATAGCACATTCTGTTAATTCTTCGCACTATGTTATTAATATAATGTGTGTTTTGGACACCTTACAAAACCCAACACTGGGACCGAAATCCAAAGTATAGGTAGGAAACCCATAAGGAGCTGACTTTTTTTTTTTTTTTACTATTCTAATGGACAAAGGCATTTGTAGAGAAATGTGTTTTCAGTGACCTATAGAAATAGTTTGTGTGAAGCAGAAAAATTATTTTTTCCTTATATGCCAATTCTATAGTTTCTTACCTGTGTACATACAAGAAGTGCCCTCAAGCTGTATTTATGTAAATAAGGTATTTTGTAAGCATCACTCCTATTTTGAATTTGAAGGTAACCCTCTGTTCTTACCTGATGATCATCAGGTACTTCATGAACACTAATTAGCAAAGGGTCATGATCTTCTGGGAGGCAAGTGAGGGTTATAATTGTTAGATCTGGGGACGCTGAGGGTGTGGAAAGGGGCAGTAATCTATAAGGTGTCTCAGGATATAGTTAGTGGAGGGACAGAACTAATTTTGAGGGAAGCTGTTTCAAAATAGTGAGGTATTTCTGTTTAGCAATCATGAATTGAAATCAGTGTTCTTGTGAGCTTGCTTGACTAATAAGGAAAAGTGGTTAGAGCAGCAATGGAGAGGTGGAATTTCTGGCAGCTCTTTATCTGCTGAATGATTGCAGACAAGTTGTTTCCTCTTTAACCTGATATTGATGTACCTGGGATAGGCTGATGAAATATTTAGACCTTAACCTTGTCAGGTGCTCTGGAGCAGCAGAGTGTTATGGACAACTGTGTTGTGTGTCTGCTTTTCTGTTCTAGACCAGCTACATTTATTTCTGATATTTTGAGTTTGAAAATTCTGTCAGCTGGGCACAGTGATTCCTGTCAGCTGGGCACAGTGATTCCTGCTCTTTGTATCCTTCTGCGGAATGGGATAGCTTATAATTTTCTTGGGAAAGTTTATTTTTCATTTGAAGATTTGAGATCTAGGACGTGTTTGAGCTGGAAAAACTGTGAGGCTATTATAGCACAACTTTGCTTCTTGCATGTGAAGACTGGCCAGTCTTTTGTATGTGGTCAGGTTTTCTAGGTTAAAGCAGAGTAAATTATATGCTATCCAGATATAATGAAGAAACTTAGCTGTAATGTGCTGTGCATTTTCTTTTTCTTTTTGTTGTGATAAAGGGAGAGGCAGCTAGGGTCTGATGTATGTCTTGGGGAATTGTGATGCATGACATTGAAACCCGTTCACAGTGAGATCCAATAGACTTGCAAGTCTTGAATGAAGTCTTCTGTTAATTCTGATTCTAAAATTGCTTAGTTTTCTTCTGTACATCACTGTGCCCTTCTGCAGGCCAGAACTGGGGGTAACCTCCAGCAGGGTATCAGGTGTCATGCAGTACATGTTTTCAGTAGTAAGCAGGACTAAAGAAGATCAGGGGTCTCAGAGCAAATTGGTAAGACTTTTTACATGCTAGGTTTGTACTTCTGGTTTTCTGACAAGTGAAGCAAAGTAGATATGCAGCCCACAGATCTTTGAGATAATTGAAAACATACTGGTCTGCTCACAAGAACTAGACTAACTTGTGTGCCTAGCAAGACAGCTCATCTATTAAAAGAAAAACCTAACAAAAACAAACAAATCAAAAAAAACCCAACAACCCCAAACCCCAAAACACTAGAGAGGCTCTTTTGGCCTTGGAGTAGAATCTAAGCAGAGCCACGCCCTTCAGGTCTATAGCCTTCATAATTCTGGTTTGGTTTTATTTTATGAGTGGATTATCCTGTCTAGACTCCTGCTTTGACTTGGAAGCCAGAATAGAAGCAATAAAGCTAGCTGGCCGCTTAGCAGGTGACAAACCTTCTCTGAAGTCCTCTTAATTTGTTAGGGCCTGTTTCTCTGTGCTGCCTCTCCTGACTTACTCCTCACTAAGTTTTGCAAGTTTCAGATACAGCTCTGCTAAATTTAGCCTGCCAGATGCCTTCAATAAGCCTGAGCCCAGCTATCAGTTACACGGAGATCTCTTTCAGTCAGGCACATCCCTCTGGGGGAAGACTTGCACTATTTAAAGTTGAATGAGACTGAGATTCTTACAGCATTAAGAAACTCGAAATTTGCCCTTTTTCTCTCTGATGTTGGTTATAAATTACTGTTTGGCACTTGGTGTTCCCAGGGAGTGAATTTGTGTTTCGTCTTGAACCGTAACTGGAAGTTGGCTGCCTCTTGAGCTGTCATTCTGTATAGCAGTTCTCTGTTGGTGTACGTTGAGCAGTGAAAGGCAGTCTTAGCATAAGTAACACCAGTGTCTCATGTAGCCTGTGTTAGTGCCACCAGTCTCAATTGCGGGGAAAATAAACTGTTCAAATCACAGCCCTGTAAGCTGCAGGCAGAGCAATGCATCTGCAGCAGGACTAACTAGATTGTGTTTGGTCCTACAGAACATGTGAGGCTTTTCCAGACCCTGGCATGCAAAAGTGGGAGCAGTAATGCCGATGTTCTGGGCACGCGTCCAGTTTCAGGGACTGGTGCATGTCACCTCACTAAAGTCACGCTTCTGTTCAGATTTGGTGGATCACTCTTCACTTCCGCTCTTACATCGCTGGGTAGTGTTGCTGTGCACTTCTAACAAATAGCAGCCTATGCACCAGGAGCCAGTTCCCTTTACTAGTGAAATCTCCAAAGTGTGTTTTCCCAAGTAACCAAGTCATGGAATGTAGCAGTTGTGAAAAATGCAAACGTAGTCCTAGGATATCTCAGGAAAATGCTTCCAGTAGTGATAGGAAAAACTTACTGCCATTGTACCAGACAATAGTATTTGGGCTGCTGTAAGCAGTTTTGGTTAACCATGTTTAAGGAAAATCAGCTTGAATCAGAAGGAATGTAAGGAAGAGCTAGTATGACAATAGTAGGAATTAAGAGCCAGTCATACAGGAAGAGGCCAGGAGCTTGGCTTTAGTTGGAAGAAAGGTACGAAGAGATCATGCTAACTCTCTGAAAACCTGTACAATGGTACGCATCATCTCCAAACAGCATAGAGGTAGGTTTGAGTATACTGGAATAACTAACTGCGAATAATGTAGGTTGGGAACAGCCTTACAATGGAAGATGTTTAAGTGGCTTCAGAAGGCTGGTATTCCATTGAAGAAAGTGTATGGATTTGTAGAACACTGTAGGAATAAGAGGCCTGTCCTGATGAGCCAAGAGTCCCTTGTTCCTCTATGCTAAAAACAATTGCTTGGGGTGGGGTGACTGACTTGTCCCAGAAGCTTTGAATCGAAGATGGAGTCTAGTTGACTATTGCATCCTCCATGGAGTGCCATTTGAGCTGTAGGCTGCCAATAGTAAGTGTGAATCTTCTTAGGAATGTTACTGGCGTCATAGAGTCAATCTGTTAAGGAAAAGCATGTCCCTTATGGGCACTTCAGGTTCTTCATACATCTTTATGTTCTCTCATATGCTAATTTGAGCTCATAATTTAATTTTTTTCTTTGTAACAGCAGAGGATAGGTATTCCTGGTACACCCTCTACTGAGTTGAAATGCACAGGACTGGCCCAGTCAGACATCAGCTGACAGAGTAAACTTACTTAACTTACTGATTTGGCTGAGACTTAACTTGAAGAAGCAGATCTAGTTGTAAACAGCTATTAAAAACAAATAAATGAACTAACAAAAAACCCAAACAACCCACAAAGCTGCTTGCTTTACTTTGGTGAAAAGAAGGGAGTGATAATTTTGAGTCCTTTGTTACAGGTGCTTTGTCTTGGCTAATTGGAGTAGTTTTTTTAAGTCCTTAGGATCAAAGTGCATGTTGTTCTATGAATAATAAAGTGTAGCATTTTATATCTAGCCGGCATTCTCAGATGTACTAGATAATCTACATCTCTGTGCTCATGCACGGTACTTCCAGTGTAAACTGGGGTGAGCTGGCACTTCTGCTCAAGAACCAATTAGTTCTGCCTATGGCAACCTTTTTTCTATTCTTTATGCCAGTAGAGGACTTGTGTGATGAACCTAGTCAGGGGACTGATGTGGGTTAAAACTAAACCTTTCCTCTTTTGTCTAGCTTAGTTTTAATTGGTGTTGGTTCACCACACTGTTGCACAAACATTTGTGCCAGCAAGAGGATGGAAATGAGTGGTTCGGGGACAGCAAGACTGCTGCTTTTGGCAGCAGTGCCAGCTTTCCCATGATTTTCCTCAGGGCCCAAGTGGCACTTTTGCCACACTGTCCTCAGGCAAAATGATGAATTCTCATTATGTGGGTCTTCCTTTCCATGTTCTTATTTAACTTACTTATTAAATGGTTTTGTGCATAATGGATGTGGTGCTGATTTAATCAGCTAGTGCTATACATTAAAGTAATTTATGGTTTGAGTACACACTATTTAAACAGATGTATTTAGCATATTGATTTATGCTTCCTGCAGTGTTTCTCAGACCTTTTTCATATTATTCTCTAGGATAAAATACTGTCCCTGGTGTAATTCATGCAAGGACAAACTAGATAATGATAGAGCACCCAGGAGACAGGCAGCAGGAGATGGCAGGAGACAGCAATGAATGTGGGAAGTGGTGGGAGATGGAGGGGGGAAGTGCAGGGGCTCAAGGCAATGTGTCAGCAAGTGCCTTTTAGCTATCTACTAACAGAGCTCATTTCTTTGGCCTGATGCCGGCCTCAGAGGTGATGTCTTGGCTTAGCAGCTACCAGCCTGAGACTGCTTATTTATTTATTCTCTGTCTGAAACCTTCTTGATGAAGGTCCATTTTCTGGCCATGCCCCCTTTCTTAGCCATCTTGTCCTGTCTGCCTGAGGTAGTATATTTTTATCCTGTTGCACTGGCATCATCAATATTTCATGGTGACTGTCTTCTAATGCCTGATTTGTTTGATTAGTAACTAATTCATTTAAAAATAATATTAGAAAGCACACTGCCTGGTGATGGTCTGTGTTAGAGATTTTTGCTCAAAAAGAGATACGCTATATAACATCTTTGCTGTGAGTTCATCTTGCTAGGATTGCTGATCTACTGAAGCTTGGAACTATTTTTTTGTACCACCAAGGTTAATACAGTGTTATTTGGAGAAGAGGTCTAGGCTTTCAGTGACTGAGTATGAGTGTGAGGTTTGTCTCTTCCCTTACTGACCTTCTGCACTGCAGCTCATCTGACCTAGCTGGGCAGTTGGGACCTGCTCCCTTTGGTTTGTACGCTCATGCAGACTGCAGCAAAAGGGGCTCTTCAGTCTTCTCTTCCCTCCTAGTATGAGATTACTGAGGTGCCCTACTCCAGCAAAACTCTTTCATGGACACAAATATACCCAGAAACCCACATGCCATAGTTTTATTCCGGCCCTTTGTGAGGAAAAGGCAGCAGCACTGCTGACTAGAGTCAGAACTTGCCTTCTGTGAGCCTGAAGAAGCCCTGCCATGCTAGGCCGAGCAGTTGTGCCAAGTTGGGCAGAAAACAAGTACTACAGTTTCTCCGCCATCTAATAACCTTGATTACATGCTTGTTTCCACTGGGAGTACTTCTGTAGTGTGAGAACATCATCCTTATTAGCTCAGGTCTTATTTTGTGTTGGAATATAATTCTTGTAGGGACTTGTGCAAATGGCCATACATGAAGAAAGGAATCTTGAGAGCAAAAGCAATCTAGAAGCTTGAAGACACTGTGAAATGAAGGGCTGGTTGTGGTAGGACTCAGAGAAAAGGGATACTGCAGATTATTTCATCTGAAGATAGTGCTGTATAGCTAGAAACTTTAGAAATACATCCCCTTGGTTTTACCTCTGGTATGCCTGGGTATCTTGACATGGATGAGATGAGAGACTATGGAGTCTTTTGCTGCTTCTGTCATTCTTGAGATCACTGTTGGAGTGCACACTGTCCATATAGTGAGATATCTCTCAGGAGACTGCTGTACAAGTGGGCAGAGCTCCGGGGCAAATTACAGGGATTTGTGTCTTAGCAGCTGACCTCGCAGTGAGAGAGGAAAAAGATGGTTGTGTGCGGTGTGGTGGGGGAAGATAGGTGAAGAGCTGCCTGGAACGATTTGCAAGAACTCATGCTGACATAAAGTGCTTGGCATCAGGGAGCTTTTTAATCTCTTTGGCAAATGTGTGAGATAAAGGTTTGACTTCGGAGTCAGCAAAGTTGATGTGTAAATGCCATCCATTCATTCGAATGAGTAACTGGAACATATTAATCTGATGGAGAATTACAAAATCATCAATAGTCCATTGATGCTCCGTGGTCCTCTAAAAGGCAGGCCCTACTTACAAATAGTGTAGCCTCTGTAGGGCTCACTAGGGACCTTTTCTGATCTGGGTCATACTGGAAAGTGGGCAATGGTAAGCCTTGGTATCTCTGCAGAATGGAAGACTTAATTCTTTGCTGTAAAAGAAAAGGAAAAAGTGGGTGAAGGTAAGTTGTGGTTTGTGAAGTATAAGTTAAAGGCTCCATTCCTATAGCTTCTTCTGATAGTTTTGCAGGCTGCAGCACAATGCCTAGACAGTGTTATGTATTTATCATTGGTAGTGACAACTGAAGCTGATATCTGGAGGGTATCATTTAAGGCTTTTTTATGTGTGATCAAGGTCAGTTAATAAAGCAGAGACAGATTATACTCTGCATTGCTTGGTACAGTTCTTGAAGAAAAAAAAAGTTGTTTCTTCTTTGTATCACTGTATTATTTAAATTAACCTGTCCTGTTGTGTCCTAGGCATTAACCTATCTGAATATAATAAGCTGCCTAGGCACAAGAGGCATTGGGGATGGAAAGCAGCTACTGCATATTACTAGAATGAACTTCAAGCCTGATGTACAAGGATTTTAGAAAGCTGCTTCTTTGAAAACAGAATTTGACTTTTTTTTAAAAAAGGCAAACAGTGTCTTTACTTCTGTTTGGGCAGAAAACAATCTGGTTGCCAATATGTATTCAGTAAAACAGGGCTGATATGAACCTAGAATTGTGTGCTTTTCTAATTCCATGTGCACTGGCTTTGTACCTGCCTACATATTCTGGTGACTCTTTGGGAAAAGATTTTGATTATCTTGTGGTTTTTTATTTTCATTCTTGTAGTCCTTGTTAAAACTGCTTGCACCCACCCAAGGGCAACTAATCTTTCTTTTTAAATTTATTTTTATTTTTTTTATATTTACTTCTGTGTATATAGTGTTTCTTTCAGGAAGTTAGTCTCAGAAAAGAGAGCAGCTTGGTCTGCTTCTTCTCAGGCTGTGATTCTGCCCTCTGCAGGAAGATAGATTTCAGTGATGATCATTGTAGATGCAGATATCACCTTGAGAAGGGTGCACTTGCATATTAACAGGCTTAGTATATTTGTTGCACACAGTACAAAATTGGTAAAATTTAGGCTGTCTTTAAAGCATGGATAAGGACTTAATTTCCTTCGTCTCTCTTCTAGCTTCCTGTTCCTCCCATATTCTCTTTGGGGTTTTTCACTTTTTTCTTTTCCATGTGATCTTGATGATCAGAGGAGAAATGAACGGGATAAAGTTAAAGCTAATACTTTTGCAGAGATGCATGTTCTCCTGTCTCCCACCCAGTAAAACCACACATATACTATGGTACATTAGTGTTTAGTGTGGCCTGAGAAACTTCTGACTGTACAGAATTGACTGAAACTAGGTTTGGGACTTAAATCAGCCACCAGCATAAGACTTGATTGTACAGGTTGGATGTGGCAGGTCAAATATGTCTTGAACTATTAGGTGGGACTGTTCTCTGAGCATAAACAAAATAATTAATTTTTGGTGTCCTTAGAAATGTTGCAGTATGTCAGATGTTAAGCATGTTTTAATTTGTTCCAGTAGCCGGATCGAGCTGGGAGATGTGACGCCACACAACATTAAGCAGCTGAAGAGGCTAAACCAGGTCATTTTTCCTGTCAGCTACAATGACAAGTTCTACAAGGATGTACTGGAGGTTGGCGAACTTGCCAAATTAGGTACAAATGTTCTTGCCAGTAATTGTGGGCTGTAGTGGCAGAAATGATCATCATTGCTATCCATAATGGTTTTGAATAGCAGCTCCTTCTATTTAGTTGTTTTACATCATGAAAAATAAGCGGGAACCTCAAAAAAAGCCACAGAGGGTCTTTGTTCTAAATAGATTACATCCCTTTGGGAATAGGCATGTTTTCCGTTCCAGAGGAAAACAGTTGTGCACTGCCAGCTTATCTCCTGATGTCATTGCTGGTTCATGCGAACAGTAATAAGCAACCCCTGTGTCAAGGCACCTCTGGTAACTTCATTCCAAGTGTCAATCCACAATGTATGTTATTTTATCTGGATAGGAGAATTAGCAAGAGCGGGGGGGAGGGAGGAAGGAAGGTGCAGGGTGTAAATGAAAGAGCTGTGTGCATAGTTTGAGACGTTACTGATGAGCCTTTGCTTCCCTCCCTGGCAGCCTATTTCAATGATATTGCAGTGGGAGCAGTGTGCTGTAGGGTGGATCACTCCCAGAACCAGAAGAGACTGTACATCATGACACTTGGATGCCTGGCACCCTACCGAAGGCTAGGAATAGGTAAGGAGGGTCTTCTTTTGTATCTGAGTCATCAAAGAAACCAGGTTGCTGTCCAGCTTTCTAAATGCTTCTTCAGATTTTTAACCAAGTTCGTGCACTTTAGACTACTCATTTCTTTGGAAGGGACTTGGAGGAAAGAGTATGATTTATCATGTGCTCATTTTTCCCTGCCTTCCAGAAATGAACTTTTTGTAGAAATTTTTAATTCAGGATTTCAGATTACTTTAATCTTAATCCTATTATCATACTGTGATATAAATACTCTGCCTCTATGGATGTGAAAATTATTGCAGAGAGAGAGATGAAATAATTTGTCAGTTATGTAGCCACTATGGAAGTCATACATAAGTAGAACACAACATTCCTTCATTGACCTCTCCCTTCACTCTTCTAAATGTAGGGGTTTTCTGTTTATTTTGTCCTTACCACTACTGGTTATTGCTGCTCAGGGGTAGTACCTGCAATTTGTCTATACTGCATCTAGTTCTTTGCTCCACATTGCAAACCCATAGGACACATTAATCAAGACCTTAAAGTAACCCGTTTGCTTTGTCAAACTGGATTGAAAAGATATCTTTATCTTAAATTATTTTACTAGGTCTTTAGTAGAAAAGCTTACCAGTGCCCTCACTGCTTTATACAATGTTTTGGCTGTATTTTGAGGTGGGTTTGAGACCTTGAAACTGCTGTTAAAATAAGCTGATTTATACATATACTGTTGTGATTTTTATTTCTTCTTCAAAGAAACAATGAATTAAGGTTTATGAGCAGTCAGAGAGAGGGGGAAATACTTACACATCATGTTTTATTTACCTTTTCTACTTTTCACACTCTATCATTTTAGTCTACCTACAGTTAACCTGCCTCTCCTCAAGGAAGCACCCAGCTAAATACAGACTTAATTGTGCCCTTCTAGTTCTCTTAAGTATCTCTTTATCTTTTGGCAGGAACTAAAATGTTGAATCATGTCTTAAACATCTGTGAAAAAGATGGCACTTTTGACAACATCTATCTGTAAGTAAATGAGTTACACTCCTGCATTTTTTGAGAGGTGGTAGAGGTAGATATGGGAGCAAAGGGATGGAGATCCAAGTGTGTGTTTAGTGTATATTTTAGTGGGGTCGTGGAATGTCTTGTAAGTACTAGCAGGAAAGCCAGGGGTCATATTCTGGGTTTGTTGTGTAATGCTGAGAAAACCTAAAGCTTGCTTGCTTTAGAAAGGGTTCTGCAAATTTGCTGAATTAGAAAGTAATTTAGTTGCAAAATTATGTTCTAGAGCAAAATTATACTGAAAGACAAAAAAAAACTTTTTAGAAAGGATTTTATTTTTATCATACAACGTCATCTTCAGAATGGAAAATACTGCAAGTTCTGAATGCAGTTTTGATGCATTTGCTTTCTGTCTTTTATGGCAGCACTCTGTGGGTTAGAGTATTAGAGATGTTTGCAAACACTCAAAGTTTACATTCAGTGATAAGGCCCAACTGCTATTCCCATGCTTGCACAGTGCCAGTCAGCTATTTGTGCAGCAACACAATAAACCAGATCAGTGCCCTGACCCAGCTGGGGAAACTGTTTTCAGTTTTGTTTCTGAGTGTTGTTTTTGCATTTTAGTATGGTTTTGGGGGTGGTTTTCTTTTGCTTTGTTTCGTTGGGTTTTCTTTCAAATCAGCTGCATGTCTGTGTGAGCACTTGGCATGATGCAGACAAGAACAAGCACTGAGGTAGAGGACAGTCACCACAATAGTCCCCCTGGAAACAGAGTCTGAAATCCATAAATGCCAAAACTACGCTTTTCCTTTGCTGCTGGTTTCACATTCCTGTGTCTGTGTGGTTACCAAGTGAGTTGATGCGGTTTTTGGCCTGATCGCTTCTCTGAGCCAACTTCTTCTTGTCTGTCACTGCCTTGGCCATCACACCAGTGCAAGCACGATGCACTGCTAGGGATAGGCGCTCAGCAGGTACAGCATGGATGGACTTACACTGCCACAGAACCACACCCTGGATATTTGCCAGGACTGTCAAAGATGCTTCGTGAGGAGTGTTTCATGCCCTGATATCACTATAAATAGAGTGACTTTCTCCTCAAACTTAGTCCACTTCTACCGTGGAGGTGCAAACTCTTCCATGTCCTCTACTGTTGTTGCTTTGTGCCATCTCTGTAAGAGGAACGTGTTTTAAAGAGGTGTCTAAGCAAAACTGCTTTTGGCTCTTATTCCTGCTCTCCAGCCTCAGGAGAAGTGGTAATGAACTCTCTCAGATGCCTGCTAAGGGGACAGGTGCTTTCCTTTTTGCTTTTGCTTGTTACTGTGTTCACAATGAGGGAACCGCTTGCTGGTTCTAATTCAAAAAAAACCCCCAAATCCTTCATAATCCTTCTTTACACTTTCCAGACTAAGGATTCTGGCATGACAATAAGTAGCCCTCAAAATTGAGCTAAAGTTCTTTTAGTGGCCCATTGATTTTATTACTATGTCTATTGCTTGTGCATCTTCTATCTGAACATGTTATGCAGCTTAGCACCAAATTTGATATCAGTGCCTAAATTCGTCATTATAATAAAGTTCCTTTTTAGCTTTTTGGTGCTTATTGGGCTTCACAGTAAGGTCTTTTGTTTTGCTCTGCTGTTGCTTCCACAGTTACTTTGGTTCTATGGTTATGCATCATGTTGTCATGACAAAGTGATTCATGAACTTGTGCAGCGTCCACTGAATTTTGGGAGTGTTTAATGAATGCCTTTTGTTGAGCCAAACATTTTTCTTTCTTTCTTTCTTTTCTCTCTTTCTTATTTTTTCTTTCTTTTTTTAAAATGAAACTTGTTCAAATAAATGTCCTAGTCACTTAGGATAAAGAACTGATGGCTGTTTGTTTTGGAGACCTTGAAACACGCCAGCAAAATCTGTAAAACTCTGGGGGAAATAAATACAGGGGAAAAGGACTTTGTAAATCTGTAGGACTTTATGTACTACACCTTTTTGTGAGGAGAGAGGAGTAGTTAGAGTAGAGCAAGGTATTAAAATCGTATCAAACACCATTGCCAGTTACACGTTATAGTGTGTTGGGATCATCACTGAGACAACTCTTCTGGTCATCTGCAAAGTGTTACTACGGGAACTTAAGGTTGACTTTACAGTGAAACTGTTATGTATTTCCACAAAATATCTGCCATATTGCATCTATTAAGATTAAGAAAAATTGAAAATACTGAGATAGTAATGCCTTGGAGTCTCTCTGCTATTTTGTGTTCCTTGAAAGAGTTTTACTCAGGGGAAACATTTACTACTATTGACTGCCATGGGCTGTCCAGGAGCTGAGTGTTAGCCCAGAATTGAATTGGGAAGACCAACATTTCCAATCCTGGATTGACACCACTGTTCCTGTCTCTAGACAGCTGCTTTTCTTGTCTTTGAGCATTCTGAGTATGGAGGCAGAATACTGACCCCTGTCTATACCCTTTTCTGTCCCAGGCATGTCCAGATCAGCAACGAATCTGCAATTGACTTCTACAGAAAGTTTGGCTTTGAGATCATTGAGACGAAGAAGAACTACTACAAGAGGATAGAGCCCGCAGATGCTCACGTGCTGCAGAAAAACCTCAAAGCCCCTTGTCTTGGCCAGAACGCAGATGTGCAAAAGACCGACAACTGAACAAAACCCCAGCGGACACTTTCTTGCACTTGCTTGTCGCCAAATAAGGAAAGAGAGGCCTCTTGATTTTTCTTTTGGTTGGTTGGTTTTTTTGCTTTGGTTTTTGGTTTTTTTTTTTACTCCACCCCTTCATCTTAATTTTTTTTTCTTGACCTCTCTCCAACAAAATGAAATGCTTCTTCCAAGGATTGTCCAGTCATGTTTGGGGTTGGGTTTTGGTTGGTTTTGGAATTTTTTTTTTTAGCTCCCCTTTCTCGTTTTTTTTTTTTGGTGGGGGGAGGGTGGGGTGCTGTTTTTTTGTTTTTGTTTCTTGTTGGGGTGGGAAAAGGTGTGCAGATCTCTTTTAAGTTTGAGGTGTGGAGGGCTTGAGTAGGTTATCCTAATGACAAGTTTCCTTCAGAATTATTCTTCCAGTAAGCAGAATGTAAATCCAGTGGGGGGGAAAAGGCAAAGCAATATCTTGTCCTTTGACTCCTACATTATTGTGTTTTTTATAACCTACAGGGTACTTTACTCTCCCCCAACCTTTGAATGTTACTTCAGTACTTCCCACTCTTCCTCTTAATCCCCCCACCTCAAGAAAGTATATTTAGTTCTTCCCAATATTTTTGAGTATGGCTTTTTCCTCCATCTTTTGCTGAGAAGGGTGGGCTACTTTACCATACCTTTTCACTCTGCCTGGGCTGATCTTTTTGAATGCTTTTTTTAAAATACTCCTCACCCAAGCTGGTGCTACACTTCTTAACTGACTGAGAGGAGGATTTAGAGTGGTCTTTGTTTTTTCTTATTTTCATTTACCCAACTCCCAGCAGACTTTTGCCAGAGTAAGAGCTAGATCTGGTGTTGGCAAGAATGACCTTGTAAAAATATGAATCCTGAGGCAAGACCCTTGCTTTAAAAATAGGTGAAATTCTGCAGGGCTCATTGAGAGTTAGTTTTATCGGTGTTGTTGGGATGGAAAAAGTGACTGTGACCACCTTACCAGCTTTGATGACATAAGGCAAGCACCTGTCTCCAGATAAGTTTGTTACAGCTCCTAAATCTATGGTGACAGAGGGAAGGGTTGAGGAAACCAGGCAGCAAGGCTAAGAAGGCTGACATAAATCTGACCCTAATCACATAGCTTTGCAGGGGTCTCCTGGATTTGCTTGGGATTGGCTTGACTTGCTGTGTTTATGTGCTCCTTCGGGAGGAGGTGGTGAAGAACTGCACGGTTTTGCTCCTTTGAAGATTATTTTCCCCTTGCCCCGTTCAGTAGTAATAATGCAGTTCTCCTCTGGTGAGAGAGTGTTCCTGGAGCACCGGAGAAAGCAGCATATATTAGAGCATTTTATGGGTTTGGAAAATAGGCTGACTGGCTTCTTCCTAGTACTGTAACTTTGAGGCTACAGTAAACTGTACTAAGCTCTGCTTTGCATCCTTTCATGCTTTGTTTGCGTGAATACCAGTGCTCCTTTCTAGGCACTGTTGCCAGCAATTTTATGTATGCCAATATAAATACCAACTTGAGCTTGGACTCTTCTCCAAGCACCTGAGAAAGTGCACTGAGCTGAGACAACACCAACCTGCCCCATCCCCCATGTAGATGCTGAACTGTATTCTTTTCCTGTTCGTTTTTTAAAGTTTAGATCTGCATCTTGAATTCTTCCGCTCTGAAAGCCTCCAACCTGTAGTGTGCATTGCAGCATACTTCTGGTTAGTAGGTGCTGTCCAGTCATTAGAGGGTGACTTGGAAACCAAGGATTCCAAGACAGGAGTTGTGGTGAGGCAAGGGATGGCACCCCTCACTGCACGTTATGTGGTCTTTGATACCCAAGGGGTGACTAGATGAGCAGCTACACAGTTACTCCTTCTTTCACAGGAGTGTGTAGCATTTGTTGGAGTGCATCTTGACAGACCTGTGCTGGAAAACGGCTACTTAATTTGCTGGGTTTGCACTAATGGAGTCTTGGAGATGGGCAGGTGGCCAACACCAGCCCGTCTGTGTGGCCCGAGCACCTGTGTTTGCAACACTCGGTGGCAGACTCTGGCTAGAAAGATGCAAACGGTTCCCTTGGCCAGAGGCAGCCTAGTTCTGACAAAAGCTTATTTGCAGTACAGCTAGGACCTGCTCGTGGTGGTTATGTTGGCAGTCCAGCATCTTTCTAGAAGGGGATGTATCGAAGCACAATTAGCTTGTCATATGCCAACATAGTTTCCCTGGCCATCTGTAGACCAAACCAAGAGAAGTATGTGGAGGGAGAGAGTATTGTATTTGAGGATGTTCATGCAGCACAGCTGTAACTCAGACCATAGCTGCCTCTGGTGCCAAGCAAAGTGCTCTTCATTCTTCTAGAACTAAGTGGTAAGTGTTTGGGTTGGGTAGATGGGTGTGGGGATATGAACTCTTAGGATTTGCTGTTGTCGTAGGCTTCCACAAATCAGTGTGTTTCACAGACAGTTTTCCTTCAGGTTTAAAAGTACAAGTCTGATGTCTGAACTTACTTGGATTAACCTTTGTTTCTGTCTCTTTTTGCTTTGGGCTGCCATCATTCTATGAATGTATCCATGAGAACAATTCTTAAAGCTCCTATTCCACAGCAGACCTGCCTCATTGTAACTTCTGATAAAATGTTTTGTGGGAGGTGGAAGAGAGAATAAATCTAATACTCCTTTTCCCAGGCTATTAATCCTGGAAAACAGTTGTTGAATCTTGAATGCAAGGTTTAATCTGAATCTTAAGAAAACTGTGTTCCCTGTACATGGATAAGGTCAAGTGAAGGTCAGTATTTCTGGATGACAAACAGTTGTGTTTTATTAGTATATCAGTTGCGTTGAGTGAGGGAGGAGAGGCTGTATCTTAGTGCTGTTAGCCAGAGACACTGAAATGGTGTGAAGTATGGGCTTACTGCAGAGAACTTCAGTTACTTTGGTTGTTGCTGCAGGACATCCTTCTAGCTTGAAAATAACAGCTAAATTTTTCAAAAGTTGGGAGTTTCAGTGGGAAAAAAAACCCCAGCACTTTCTGTTCTGGATAAAGATCTAGCAAGAAAAATGTATGTGACTAACAGCTTTAGAGTGTAAATTGGGTATATACAAGTTATTCCTGAATCTCTGCAACTGGCTTTGTCATACATCGGTTGAAGTATGAAGATATTACCTACAAAAAGACTCCTACTTGAGGAAACCATGGTACAGGAGAAAAAAAATCATCCAGAAGAGAGATCCCTCGTTTTTGGGAGGGGAAAGGGAGAGAATGTATTTTGTTTATACAGAAGCTGGCTGAGTTTACATGATGCATCTAATGGTTAAACCTGCCAACTAAATATGACATACTGTTACGATTGAAACAAATTTGTGATATTTTGTTAAATCTTGATGGTGCCCTGTGTCTAGTAAAAGTTTGATCCCTGAAATTGTTTTATTCTCCCCCATGTTGTAATCCAGGGTCAGCTGCTATGCACAATGTCTGTGTTTTGTAAAGTGTTTGCTGACTTGGATGTTTCTTTTGAATCTGCAACTGCTTCCTGATTAATTTGGCTAAGACCACCCCTGGTCTCTTGAGTTAAGATTTAGTGAAAGGTATGCTGTATGCAGTTTACAGATGCATTCTCAATGTTACAAGTTAAGTTGCAGGGGGAGCAAATTCTTTACAATAAGATGGTCCATTTTTAATCTATATCATTGCCCATGTTGTACATCAGGAGCATGTTTTTGTTTTTCTCAAACTCTTTAGAAATACCGTTCAGAATAAACGTGCACTATTTGAGTTACGTCATTTACTACTTGTTATGTGTATTTTTTTGCAGTCCAGCTGTCTTCTTCCAAAATCAGATACGGACTATTCCTCAGATGTTTCATAAACTGTGTAACTCAGCAGATTTCTAACAGGAACTGTGTGCTGGGCTGCTGTGATGAATGCCCAGGGTGTCTGACAACTGAGCAGAGTGAGGTCTGTTTGTTTGATTTTCCTGAAGTTATGAGCCTTTCCTCAGAAATCCTCTGTCTTGTGGGGTAGGAGGGATGAGAGGAAGAGGAACTGATCTGGAATATTTATGCATTGATTAGTGAGCAGTCTGGAAACAAACAGACCAGGTGTCAAGAACTCTGGTTTGGGCTTTATAGGTTAAAAAGTTTAAAGTATTGAAATTAGCTGCTAGTTACTGCAAATCCTGACAATGATCTTTGAAAAACTATCGTCCATACTTGTAAAAGTGACTGGTCTTAACGTGCAGCACATACTCTTCCTTGCTGACTTTTCTCAGAAAGGTATTTAAGTAAAACTCATCTTTTCTTAACAATTCCAGTCTCTTCTGTTAAAGCCATTTTTTGTCTGTAGTTTCACTATGCTCCTCTTCTGCTTCGAAGTGCCATTTATGAAGTGATGAAGTTGCACTCTGGCCTAGGTTCTGAAGGAAAAGAAATGTTTCCCTAAATATTCTGTGGTGTATTCTATTCATTTAAGTTCCTCTGCAAACTGCTTTATCAACAGATGGAGTTGCTGCATTCCTTAGAATAATGTGCAAAAGCAAAGCTCAGGCTCTGAAACCTGTCTGTAGTCTTGAGTGGCTGCTTCCAGCTGTCTTCCCTGACCTCTGCTGGAGGGCCTGGAAGGCACAGCTGGGAGTGAACTGCTACCAGAAGTGCAGCCTTCATCACTCCAGCCTCACCAGCAGCTGCAGAGGCTGGAAAACCTTTGCTATACTAAACTGCTGCAGCTGTTCTCCAAACCATTCAGCTTTTATTGGTCTCTATCATGTTTCTTTCCTTCTCCTTCCTCATCCCAGTTGCCTCTTAGAACAACCTGTACAATCCTAGACAACTGAGTTGTCCTTTAGGGAAACTAGCAAATATCCCTCATCATTTATATTGCCCTTTCCCAAAGCTGTGCTGGTTCCACAGGCGCTCCCATTTCCCTCACTGCATTCAAAACCTGGGTATTTATGGGCCCTCTGTAATCACTCAAGGTGTGCTGTTATCTCTTAGTTGTAGCAGTTTGCCTTGTTGCTGGTACAGCTACTTAAAGAGCAGTTACCGCGCCAGGATCTAGTGAGCGAGTGATGAGTCATTCACTTCATGGGAGACCCTGGGATTGTTATTTTTTCCCAGCATGTAAATCACCATATATACCTGTGGCGTAAGTAATGTGCTGTTACAGTGCACAGTTACTTGACATTAGAAGGTTCACCTGCTGTTCCTTATTCTTACCATGTTGAGTAGCCTCCAGCAATTTTGCACCTCACTCCGTTTTTTAAAATGTTGAGAAGTATAGGCCCCTGCACAAATCTTTGACTCCACTGCTGACCTCCCACTAGTGTGAAAACTGATCTTTCTTTCTATGCCCTGTGATTTCTGTCTTTTAATCAGTTCTCTGTCCCTGTGAGGACATTAGCCTCTGATCCTGCAGTATCTTAGTTGATTGTAAAAAATGCCTGTCCAAAAGCTCTTAGGTGGAGTCCTTTTGAGAATCTACCAAACTAATCTGTCAGGTGAGCATTGTGATCTGTTTCTGGCAGTATTACTTTCCTTCCCATAGGGGTTCTCTAAATCCATTCAGCCCATCTAATCCAGATACTTTGTAAGGGACGAACGACTTGCTTTATGTTCTTTTTTCTTGCCCCTAAAAGAGGCATCAATTCAAACAGATAATGGAAAGGTTACTCTATCCCTCTCTTTTCGTACTGCCTCCTTTCCTCTTCCCCAGTGCTTTAATACTGTAACAGCGTTCAGCTTTACTACCATTCTGCCTGAAGGCTTTGTGGCACCACCAGCTGGAGCTCTCTAAACTGCTGAGTTGCCAGCTTTCTTTCACTCACTTGAATGTACATGACCCATAGTCCAAGAAACCCCTGCACTGGGAAAGATGCACTGACCTGTGTTCTGATTGCCTCTCAGCTGCTCTGTCACACCATACAGACTTAGGCCAGTACTGCTCACTGAATTACTGAACCCAAACCTGCACTACAGCCAAGAATTTAAAAAATAAAAAAATTGTTCAAAAAATTGCACTCAAGCTCTTGGTTAAGACTATCTGAAACAAAGCTGCAAAACCTCTTCACTTGTCAAAAGAACAGCAAATTATTCAATGTAAAGCATTTCTTATTTGTACAAAAGCTGTTTGTTTTCTTTTAACCATCTTGCCATATAATTGTAAATTTATATTCTCCAAGAGAAACGGGCTACTGATACTTAGCAGATTCCTGTTGTTTGTGATTTCACCAGTGGATTCTTGCCTGCCGCTGGATTTTTGCAACAGTATTTCAGATATGTAACCCTCTACTGGTATTGAACGTTTATGAGATCAAACACTATAGAGCACAACAAAGTGTCAGAAGGTAAACTTGGGTTTGCTGCTTTGGACAGGGGGTGCCTATCTAGTAGAAATCTTCACCAAAAAAAGCACACTACCCTTTAGAAGAGAAAAAAAAGAAACCCTCAGTTTATATTGGAATAAATTGATGGAGCAGTGCTATTTCAGATTTTGCTTGTCTTCCAGTTTGGTTGTGTCATATGAGAACTAAAGACTATGAAAAGTGAAAAAGTGCATTTACATTCCTACTTTACACTTCCAAGCTGCTATTCATAGTAACTTTAGAATTTTTCTGCAAAAACAGCTTGGGCCTCAACTTTCTTCACAGCTCGCAAATGGGCTTTTCACTTAATGTCAGCTGCAAGGTTATTTGGCAAGTGCCAGCTATTCAAAATAAAATAGTTTGGGTTTTTTAACATCTGATTGCTGCTATGACTCATTGTAGCAGCAGAAGAGTTCTTGGACGCTGCTTTAGAAACTTCTCCCTGCTCTATTATATTGTAGGAAGGCATATAGATACAAGATGCTTTCTCGGAAAAAGGCATCTACATTTTCCATAAAGCCTAAACATCACAGATCCACCTTTTTAGGTTGTCTCAGAAAAAAGAGGCTTTTACAGTCTCCAGTATCACCTACAAGTGAACCAAGGTTTGATGAGAAAATTGAGCCTGTTCAGCCTGGAGGGGAGAGAAGGTTGTGTGGAGCACAACAACCTTCCAGCCTCTGGAGGTGGAGAGGGACTTTTGCACAGGAGCTGTAGTGATGGGACAAAGAGGAATGGGTAGAAACTGAAAGAGGAAATTTAGGTTAGGTATTAGGAAGAACTTTTTTACTGTGAAGGTGGCGAGGCACTGGAACAGGCTGTGGATGCCCCAGCCCTGGCAGTGTTCAAAGCCAGGCTGGATGGGCTTGTAGCAGCCTGGTCGAGTGGGAGGTGTCCCGGCCCTCGGCAGGAGACTCTTAAGGTCCCTTCCAACTCCTGAACATTCTGTGATTCTGTACTTGCAAAATACAGTTTGTACTTGTAAAACACATTTGGTCAGGGTTCTAGAAAATAACTAGCAGAACATCTGTGGAGGGAAGCAGTTGAAGCTGGAAATGGGAAGCTGCCTTATTATGGATGGTAATTGAATTAGGTGTTAGCAGGAAATAAAAGGTGAGGTAACGGGGAGTTGTTAATGATCCACAGTCCCTAATTTCGTGGATAAAACAACACTTTTCCTAAACTCTGATTTAACTCATGAGGAAGATGAATGGAGCGCCTTCCTCCCCAGAACTAAGCGTGAGCACAGCGTGTGACAAAGTTTAGGTAAAGACGTCTATTAAAGAATCAGTCATAGCACAGAAGAGCCACAGAACCTGGCTGGGCTCCTCATGGGTTTTCCTCGATGTGGGAAACCTTCAGCCAGCCTTTATCCTTGCTCTCCGTTCCTTTCCAGAAGGCTGATTGCCGAGGACGCGGGGCAGCGTTCAGTGCGTGAACGCTGCTTGACACCGCTGAGGTCTCTCGTGTACCCGCTGGCGAGGTCGGGGAAGGGCAGCGCTCGGTCACCCTCGGCCGTGTCCCCGCCGCGCCGCTGCCCTGACAGGACGGGATTGCTTCATCTGACAGTAAAACGCACAGACACACAACACAACACAATAACAAAAATAACACAATAACACACGCTCCCTTCCCCGCCGCCGGTGCCGCGCAAAGCCGACCCAACACCGCAACCCTTCCCGTCCCAGCGCGGCCGCTGCCCCTTTAAGAGCTGCCGCCCGCCCCTCCGCGCGCCGCTTCCCGCTGCGCTCATTGGCCGCCCGGGACGCCGCTCCCCGCCAGTTCCTCTTTCGGCCACCTTACCTTGTTGACGCCAGTCTCAGCCTCCCTGCCCTCTGATTGGCCCGCGCCGCCAGTGTTTGTGGTGGCGATTGGTCCGCGCCCGCCCCGCCCCGCCCAGCTGAGGGCGAGCGACGCCCTCCCCGGCCTGGCCTTTGCTGATTGGCCTCGGGGGCTCGCCCCGCGGGCTGCGATTGGCTGCGGCGCGAGCAGCAGGGTGGGCTGCGCGGGCGGGCAGTGGCGCGGAGGCGGCGGCGGGGCTGGCGCGG
>VYZT01062019.1:55948-95187 GCA_013400735.1 Pomatostomus ruficeps | reverse complement strand
GGCGGTGCTGCCCCCCGCGCGGTCGTGGCTCGGTGGCGGTGCCCGGGCTCTGCTCCCCTGGAGTTGTGCGGCTGCGGGGGCTGCCCGTGCCAGGACTGGGTGAGGTAAAGTCGGGGGAAGCAGCAGTGAACGTTTGGAGAGCGGCGTGTTTTTATCGCTTTGCGGTCTTGCTACAGCGAGACAATTGAGCGTGAGTCGCCGTTCAGGGAGTTTGCTTGGGAGGCAGCGAGAGGTGGGCGCTGCGTCCGTCTCAGCGCAGCATCTTCTCGGCGTGGTCCGGGATGCGGGGTCTGCCGTGCATCGCAGCTGTGTGCTCGCGTTGCGTGACGCCCCAAAGGGAAGTTCGCCCGCCTCAGAGGATGCTGTGCATACGGGGCCAGCTTTTTTACTTACAATTCGGTCACTGGTAGCTAACGTTTCATGTTGGGTGTGTTTTAAACCTGGTCTCCTAAGGAAAGAAGTCTGATGGATGTGTCTGTCTGTTCCTTCTCAGCCTGTTAATTTTGTCTCTCTGGCCAATTTCAGTCAAATTTGCCAGCAGCAGGGGTTTTAAAGAGTTGGAAGGCTTCAGTTTCATGGAAATGAACACTGACAAACACAGAAGTCTGTTTGTGTAGCTCACAGCTCACATTCAGGGTAGGGCACCTAAAATGCAGCTCCCTGTGACAGACAGCACAGATGAACTGGGTCCATTGACATACCTGTAGTTAGAGACAGCCGTGCCACGTGATGCCCACTGTCCAGGGAAGTCTGTAGGGAGAAACTGGAAGTAATGCGAAGAAAAAGGGAATAGCGATGTGATGAGTTTCTGTCCGTAAGTACAAAGATCACAGAACTGTATTTTTGCTTTTCACGTAATAGCTTGGACTTCTATTAGACTTCATCTAGACATGCAAATATTAGGTAATTCCAGCAGAGATAACTTAACAATGGTACAGTTAAGCATCCAGAAGTCAGGTAATGTAGCAGCTTGTTTTGGAAGCATGATTTTAGGTTTACTTTTAATATACAATTCATTGGGACCATCTTATTTATCAGATTGTGTTATGTAGCAGTTTAACCAACTGCAGAGCCTTGTTTGTTGGCCATGAATTATGTGCATTAATCAGACAAATGGGAAGGAAGAAACTTCCTATGAGTAAATGTTTATTATTATAGAGATTTATAACTTTTAATTTTTGATTTTCAATTAGTGCCATAACAATAATTCATAGGGACATTTTGGGATTAAATAGATTTGACAACTGAAAATACGACTGCCACTGAATGGGAAATAAGCTTAGAAAAATGCTCATGTTGTGAGCATGGTTTTTAAGGTGCTTGTATTCAAAATATCATGTCAGGTATGTGAAACAGTGCAAGAACACTGCAAATTTTGAAGTATTTGGAAATTACTTATTCCCTTAGAGACTTGCTTAATCCCTTAGGTTATGGATACTCAGGAAGATGTTAATGCAGTAGATGAAAAATGGTGGTGGATCCTGGAGGAGTCTGACAGCTGCAGAGAGCTAATTAGGATGTAAGTCTTTGATAGTGGCTTTGCTGCTTTGATTCCTGGTTTTTCAAGCAGTGTTCTGAGGAGCTGGCCAGGGACAGACTGAAGTGAGTGACACTTGAGTGGCCCTGTGACATGCGCCTGGCCCATGCCTGCTGTGTGCATTGTGGGCTCTTGTTTGTAGATGAAGTTTAGCTGTGTTCTGAAATGTCAAAGACATCTTGGGAACAAGAAGGCAAAGATCCTGTGAATGTGTTCTGCTGGCCGAGCTACTCCAGCTGCGTTTCACCTTGGCTCTTCTTGGGTGAATGTAGAGGATGGTCCTGATTCTTTTTAGGTAGAGGATCTACAGAGGTACTTTTTTGAGGTTGCCCCCCATGTGCTGAAGTTGTAAGAACACCTCTGGCTTCCACATATTGAAGTATAATGAGTTAGGCTTCAGAGAGATTCGGGATAAGTGCTTCCCAAATATTTAAGCACGCTTTTAATTTGCAAAGTGCCCTGATACAAGGTGTGTGACATTGTAACCAAGCATGTCCAGCTTGGATCTGAATTAATACAATATATGAGTGGATGCTGTAGAAAGAAATAGACGTGCGAGGAAGTCAAGGGCTGGGACATACTGGATTTGACAAAAGCCATTCTGTGGTTTAATTTTTGTACACTAGTGCTTTTTAAGGTCTTAAAAATAACTTTGTAAGTGATACCTGGCTGGGGACAGGTATAAGGCGTGTAGCACTTGATATTAAGGGTTTCCCAATGAATCATGGTCCGTTGTGTTGCAAGAACTTGTGAATAATACCACAAAGTCTGTGCTGCTTTGAAGGACAGTGATACCTTTCTAAATAGGAAAACATGTTCCTGAGGGACTTAATTGGAATAAAGGAGTCGCAAACACGACCAAGATGAAGGATTATAAAGTGACTGGCAATACCGTGGATAGACAGTCCATCAGGCTGGAGGCAAGTACCCTTCTTCAGAGCACTGAGATTTATAACTGGAGATGTTATGGAAAGATTAGGAATGTTAAAGCTGTTAGATGGTACGCATGCACACATTTACACATCCATTTTCATTTAAACACCTGGGTTGTGCGCACAGCTTCACTGGCATTTTCATCAGGGACATGGCTCAGTAGTGTTAATTAATTGAGAAGTGTCTCATCTGAAACTCTGGGCTGTGATATGTATTCAGTCTTAATGTGGGGGGGGGTGTTTGAGTTATTTCAGATTACATTAAAACGTGTAAAGTTCTCAACTCCTTGATTAGGAAACGTTGTGCAGTGCCCAGTTTATGTAATGCTGAGCTAACTTGCTGGTTAAAATACAATTCCAGCTTTTATATATGGATATAATGTGTCCAAAGTGTACTTTGGTTTGCTATCTTACCAGTGTAGTGCTGTTGTCATGCTTTGAGTGAGCATGAAAGAGGTTCTGCTGTGTACACAAGACTGACAAATTGTGTGTAAACTGGGTTTGTTTCCTGTATGAAAAGCTAAGGCTTTAGTTCTCCAAGGTGAATGAGTTACTTTTGCAACCACGACTTACGATAGCAATCTCTTACATCAGCCACGCTGTGTGCCATTGTGATTCCGATAACAAGAAAGTACTGGGCTACTAAAAACGTTTCATGCTTCCTGGTAACAAGTGCCTTTCTCACTCAGTTACCTGAACTTCTGTCAGGTTAACTGGCCAACGTGGAATCCGTGAATTAAAATCAGCTCCATCTAAAAGCATGTCTCAGTCATGCTGGTACTCTGATACCCAAATGGCTTCTTTGGAGTCCATCTCTAGTGAGGCTGGAATGATCCAAGCATGGATCTATTAACTTTTAGCTCTACATGCAGGTTCCTTACAACCTGTGATCTGTTTTTCCAGCTTTTGGTGTGGTGGGAAGTGCCATGAGAAGATTACTGAAAACATTGTCCATTATCTTGCTGATACATTTAATAGCAGTGTACGGGTATTATGGGGAGAGGAGAGCTTAAAGATTTCTTTGTTCTTCAAATAGCTGAAGTTTAAAGTGACAGTAATATTGTCCATTTGGGGTGTCTGCCTGCATCTGTAGTCTGTAATACAGTTGGCTTCAGGGACACTTAATTCATTCCAGCCTTCAACCTTTGAAGTTGGACTCTGCTTTGCTTTCATGCATCAGTGAAGGTGTTAGCTAGAAACTGAACACAGTTCTTGTACCAAGCTTCATGCTACAGGTCTTCTTGCTCATTTACTCCAATAGTAAAATGGTGCTCCAAGTCAGCAACAAGGAGCACCATTTCATTTTTCACAATTGGGGTATCCCTAATACTCAGAGATGCTTTCATTCAGAAATGTTTAAATATTATGCATCTATAGCTTAAATCCCTCCTTCTTCCATGTAAGTCTCCCACCTGCTGTAAATTCTGGGACTTCTTCTGTAACTGGAGAAGCTTAACTAGTTTTGTCATCGTCTTGGGTCATAGTTTCACAAATATTAACCCAGCACTGCCACTGTGAGAAGCAATCTTGTTGTTTCATTGTACTTATTTGGGAGTGTGGGGTGTCTCTGAGATCCTTTTGCAAAGTAGATTTTAAGCTGAAGTGGTGTTCTCATCTGGCCTCCTGGATGAGGAGTGCCAGTGAACTAGGGCTACGTCTCAGTGTTATTTTGAAGGAGTTGGGTCAGTAGGAAGGCTAACCATCTCACAGATTTTCCCGTTATTGCTAGGAGGAATGGGCTGACAGGACTCTCATGCAATTCAAAAAGGGCAAAATCCTGCACCTGGGGAAGAACAACTCAGTCCACCAATATGTAGTGGGGGCCATGCAACTGGAAAGCACCTTGGTGGAAATGGACCTGGTGGACACGAAGTTGAACATGACCCAACAAAGTGTCCTGGTCGCAAAGGTGGTGACTGAGCTCCATTTGATACAGGAGAGTCAGTGAGCTGAGGGAGGTGATCCTTCCACTTGCATGGCACTGGTGAGGCCACACCTGGCATCTTGTGTTGAGTTTTAGGGTCCCCAGTAAAAGAAAGACATGAATGTACCATAGAGAGTCCGGTGAAAGGCCACAGAGACAATTAAGGTACAGAAGCAACTTGAGAGGCCAAGGGAGCTGGGATTGTTCAGCGTGGAGAAGAGAAGGCTCAGGGAGAATCCCACCTGTAAATCATCTCAAGAGGCTTTAATAGTCCGTCTTACTTTGTGGTTTTTCTGTTTTATTCTGATCAGGAATGGGAAGACCCCCTGTTTCCTAGCTTGGAAATACTAACTCTGTGAGCTATCCCTTGCTAAGGAATGCAATGGAGTTCTCCCACTCCTAGTTTCACTTTAAGATGTTTTTGCCAAGTCTGTCTTAGGTGGCAGTAGGGATTTCACACAGTTATAGAGGAAAAAGATAGAGGGAAGGCATTTTCATTTTGTGTAATGGTTTTTTAATGAAGTAAAACTTGCAGGGTCATGGTAGCAGTCTGTCCCCTTTATCCATTCCTTTCAGACTTCTGCAAAGTAGTAACTTGGAAGTCTGGTTTTAGTTTCTTCTCCATTGTCGGTGCTAAATTTCTACTGTAGTCTTACTTGCTTTTCCTAGTGCTTTCAGAACTATTTATTTACCCCATGTAGCTCATGTACAGTAATTCTCCTAAGCTAAATAAGTAGTTCCTAAAGTGGTGGAACTGCTGAATTCAGGTTTTCCGTGGATTTGCACCTAGTAGTTGTATTTTCTTGTGTCTAATGTGCATTGATCTTGATTTTAAATTTCCTCTTTGAAAGTGTTACAAAAGTGTGCTTGCTTTTTCTGGTCATCTGGGCTCAGATGTCTTTAGTTTGGACCTCTCTGTTGAACATAATTGAAATAATGTGCAACTTTATCGCTGCTGGGATTCAAAACTGTCAAACATCCAGATTGCAAGATGAGTCCATTATTCCTGGAACTGAAGTAATTACCCAGTGGACCCACTTTATGGGCCCAAGAAAAAACCTCTGAAAAGCAAAGGTGTCATTGCATTGAGGTTGTGAAGGAGAATGAGCTGCTTTCTGTCCACTAACACCTTTTGTTAGTAGTCTACCTACAAAATGTACATTGCAAAGTTGTGGGGATTTTATTTGGTTTTCTTGGCTTAGGGGGCAGAGTGTGTGTGTGCTTGTTTTTAAAGCTCGTTGAAGTGTAATTAGCGAGTTTGTTTGATGAGCTTTTATACATTAAAACCAAAACACTGTTTTATGATACCTTCTACCTCAGCCATTTTTGCCTTTGGCCCCATTAGGACTTATAGAGAAATGCCTTATTTCTGGAAGGGAAGTGTAACAGAATCTCAGGATTGATCTCTTCTGCATGCTGTAGAGGAGCTTTGTAGTGCAGGCCCGTAGAATATTGTGTCCTATATCATGAACCCTTGATGAGTTCTTAGTTTGTGTCAGATTTCTCAAACCCCAAGCCTATAAAATATTCAAGAACTTGACTGTGTAATCCTTTGTACTGAATGACTCATATCTGAAAAGATGAATTAAAAAATTTGACACATAAACTCTCTGGATGCCCTGAACATTTTGGTTCTAGGGTATGTTGCACTGCTTGTTAGTTAGGGTCCTCAGGAGAGAGCAGCGAGGCAATTTGGCACGTGTCAGAAAATGCCATGATACCTCCTTGGGACCGTGTGCATTTTTATAAACAGACTCTGTGAGGATCCTTTGTAGTTGCAGAAGAAAAAGAGCTTAGCTTAAAACCAAAGCAGTGAAGCAAAGAATATGTTTTATGTTGTAATTCTAAATTGGTTATCAGGCCCTGTGACAAGGTACTGCTCTTTGAATAGAGATTTCATTTGTAGATAAAGTCACATGAGAAAGCAGAATTTGACTGGCTCTTGCTGGCACAGGCTGGACAGAAAAGCTGTGAATGCCCCATCCCTGGCAGTGCTCAAGGCCAGGCTGGATGGTACTCTGAGCAACCTGGTCTAGTGGGAGGTGTCCCTGCCCATGGCAGGGGAGTTGGAACAAGATGATTTTTAAGGTTCTTTCCAACTCAAACCATTTTGTAATACTGTGACTTACGGCTTCTGCATTTGTCCAGTCAGCCTTTGGTGTTTCAAATACAGCTTTCGTATGTGGATGGATTCCTGAGTTATAAATAACCATCTTGGTCACAGTATTGGGAGACCATGATGACTTACATGTTTCAGCTTTTCTCAGGAAAAGAATTATTTGCTGCTACAAGGTTGGGCTCACCAACAGGTGCTCTTGACAGGAGAGAGTGGGAGAGTGCTCTCAGCCTCAGCCTAGTGCAGGCAGTCTGTGTCACCTGATACAGGTAACCTAACCCTAATCCACACAGAGGTGATGACCTATGTTAGGAGGAAGTCTGCAATTCACTTTGTATCCACTTAGCTTTCACCATCAAAACACACTTATGGCTCCTTTGTCAAGTGCTGCATAATTAGATGTCTGTCTTCTCTTTGAAAATCATTTTTTGTTTTGGCGTATACCACGGATCATTGGGCACTGGAAGCCAGGGAGATGAGCACTGTCTTGCAACATAGAGACATTTCTCATACTTTCTCACTGCCTTAGTGAAATTGGTATGTTGATCTCAACACAATACATGGAGAATGGGGGATCAGGAGGGTTTCCCTGGTCATTCTTCTTTTGATTTCCTAAAGAAAAGAGTGATGTTCCCCTTATTTTGATCTAAAGTAGCTGAGTACATGCTTTAAGGTGAGAGCTCTGGTCTTTGTGATTCTGGCTTGTGCACTGGTTGCATAATTACAGCTCTTTAGCTCCCAAATGCCTGCTTCCCTATAACAATTCCTCCAGACCACAGGTGACAGTTCCCTTAGGCATCTTCCTTTACTTGCACTGTGTGCACTTCAGTCTGTTTGCAGTACCAAGATCATCTGCACAATGTGTAAGGGTGGCAGCAGCTCTCATCGAGGTGCAAAATGTCCAGAGTTACCTCTCCTTAAATACTTTCCAGACCATAAGCAGTGAGTAAGAGACTTGGTTCCATAGACATGAACTCTCTCTCTGCCCCTCCTCAAGGGTTTACAAGGAAATGATGCTGTACTTAGGAAGACTTGGGAGACAACAACAGTAGACAAAGAAGAATAAATATGAGAGGTGGATCTTCAGGTGATTAACAGGGAAGCAAGGAAGTTTCTATGTTTTATTTTTTTTTTCTTTCTGAAGCTTTCTTAAGCAGATCTGGTCAGGATTTCTCAGAATGACCCTACACCTCTGCTGTCCTGAAATGGTATATTAGTAAACGGTCAGAGCAATTGTCTTTGGTATTTTGAAAATTACAAATGAAAACAAAACTAATGTAGGATGAGGGAATATCACTCAAGTTATTACCCTTTCTCTTCCTCCAATGCTGTTAAAAAAGCTCCAAAACATTGTCTTTCTAGTTCTCTTGCCTGTTCTTACATGAGCCTTACTAAAACTTTATTGCTTTAAGTCAGCAGGAGGAAAAATACTAATGTATTTGAATTTAGATAATACAAACAAAAGAGACAGGGTAAAAATACCTAAGGGCAGTGAAGTTTTCTTTTTATATGTTATTTGCAAGCACCTTTAAAAAAAAAGTTGCCCCATGTAACAAGTTTTAGCTCATTGACATTGATTTTCTTTTCTTAACTTCTGCAGAAGCTCGGGGAACAGTCTGGTTGCCCTGGGAAACTCTCAACTGGTTTGCATCAGGAATGTGTATTTTGTGAACAGTCGAAAGGTCTCTGTCATGCTGTTTAATCCCTCATGCATCTTCCTCAGCACAAGGTGGTTGTGCCCACTCTGAGCCAGCTGGTCAACCAGCACATTCATGCTGCAGAGCTGGTCACAGACCCAGCCGTGTCCAGTCCCGTACCTGAGCTCACTGCTCCTCCTCTGCTCACTCCCAGGTTTTTGTAAACACGTGGGAACTTCATCTCTTTGAGAGGTTGCAGTTAGGTCATTCAGTGGGCCCAGCTGTTGTGAGGGAGTAGATTAAGGGACACAGAGAAATCTTGCTTTCTTCTGAAACCAAACAGATAGGTAGATAGATAGATAGATTTATTTTGTCCTCTTACCAGGAAAAATAGCCTTTTCCATTTTCCTATATGATTGTCTTACCAGGTTACTTTGATAGGCCACAGTAGTTAATACACTCAGGTAACAATCACAGAGGTAAGCTTTGAGTTACATTTCCTGCAATCATTTTATTAGGTAAATACAAAATTAGAATAGGACCATTCCAAGAGGGAATAAAGAAAGGACAGTAAATCATGTCTCTTGGTCTCAAGGGCACCTTGCTTGTCATTAAAAGCTTGGATTAAGCCCCTGACTGAAGCTAGCCTTGTTCTAAAACATGCATGGAAGACTGGAAAAGTGAGCTCCAGGAGTTGCTTGGATGAAGAAGACGCTCTCAGGAGAAAAGTTTTTGAGTAGTTCTTATCTATGCCTTGGAACTGATCTTAGCTTTACATTGAGGCTAACTACATGAGGCATACAAAAGCAGTAAGAACTGTGAGATTGCTGCAGTGTAACAGCATAAACTTGCTGAAGGATATTAAGAGGAAGAAAGATTTGGACTGCTGGTAGGTTTGCAGAATATGTGTGGCTGCATATTAAAAAGATTCTTTGTGCCTGATACGGAAGAATGGAATAGCCTTACTAATTTGAGGAAGATTGTCTTGTGCAGCCAAAGATAATAGATTGAAATAATTATTTTCTTTTTTAGAACTAATATTAAGTTTGGAAACAATTCCTAAATAAGGACTGAAAAAAATAATGCCAAATAAAATAATCTAAATTAACTTTTTCTTAAATCTGCTGAGTGCATGTTTTGAAGAAGAGCTTTCATAAAATTTGCTGAATAATACCTGCACAGATGGGTGGTAGACAAGAAGACACTTAAACAAATTGGTTTTAAGTTTTATATCCTGTGTTTCAGAACTATAGAGGAGATTAAATTATGTTAAACTTAAATCTTCAGAACACAAATTATCCTTTAATTTCTGAGGATGACATTGCATTTAAATTAAAATCAATATTTTAGGTTAATGTTGTAAAAGCTATTAACGACATAAAGCTCGAGGGAAGCTTGGTACTAAATAAATATAAATTATGAGTTGCTGCTTCTTCATCTGTTTTAAGAATTTGGATTTTGCTACATTTTCTCTGCAGACATCATTCAGCTAAGTGAGCATATTTAATGAGTGAACCTAAAATACATTGGCCTCTGAGCTTATAAGGCAAATACATGTCTTCTGTCTTAGAGAATTGGTGAAGGAATCTTGCCATGAAGAAGCATTATTTGATGTGGAAAAAGTAAAGGGAAACCCACTGTCAAAGCTCTGGTCATACAACAGCTGAGGGGAAGAAATGGAAACAGTGTAAACATTCATCAGCCCTCAGAATTCTCTACCTAGGCAGTATTTTTATTTTCTTTTTAATTCACAAAGCCCGTATTTTGAGCAGCCCTTAAGAAAACCACCTCCCTGGTGTTGCCAGCTTGAGCTGTTTCGTGGAGTATCAAGTAAAATTCAAAGGTTTCTGTCCTTACGGAATAAGAATAGGAAAAAACAACTTCAGTTTGCCACATTTCTCATGGTACAATCTATCAGTAGAAACCCCAGAGTTTTATACAAGTGTTGCTTAACAAATTGAACCAACTCCTTTCAATGGAACACAAAATAAACTAACTGGTTAATCACATAATGTGTACAGCCTTGCTTTTTCCTATCAGGACCACAAAAGTGGGAGCACTGGTTGAGTGGTAAACTCAGATAAACTTCACCTGAAGTAATTCCACAGTGAAGAGAAGTTAGGGTAACAGTCACTGCATTCCTATGCCCTGTCTCCTATATGAAATGGGCGGCAGATCCCAGTGGAACTGAAGCATATCAAGTACAGACTTCAAGTTTACATTTGTGAGGCTTATATACCCAGTGTGGCAGCAAAGGTCTTGAAATGTGCAGGGTGCAGCATCACTTGGAAGAACCTTACTGACATAATTTTTAAAAAAGGGCGGAGGAGGAAAAAAGAAGTGAGGTCTTTGACACGTAATAAAGATTTTCCATTCTTTCTCAGGATCAAAAAATGGTTAGAAACTGTGTTAATGAATTTCAGCACAAATCTTCACTAAGGCCTTGGCTATCTATCTTCCAAAATACTATATACAATGAATTGCTGAATCATTTAGCTTTAAGAAATAAGGCAATTGGAATATTGTGTATATCATGACTTTGGGAGATAGGGATGCTGCTGTTACTAAAAAGAACTTTGCTGAGTGGACACAGAAGAAGCGAAAATATAGAAGTATGGAGGGAGATGTCAGGAGGGAGAAGTGGGTGCTCTGACTTAGGGCAGAGGGAAGGTGGGGTTGTGAATGTGTTCTGGATTGTGCAGCTGGAGTCAGAACAGCTGTGTCTGTTCTGGGGAAGGGTATTTTTGGATGGGTGCTTTTTTACACCCTTAACTTCACACAGTTGTGCTTTATTTGTAGCCCTCCATGCCAGCTGGCCATCTAAATCCACATTAATGCTTTTTATGTTAAATACACTGTAGTACAGAAATAGTCCTTTGGTTCTCAAGCTGTACAAATTTGCAAGATTAAAAAATAGGGTCACTTGGTGAATACATTAGTCTTTCAAAAATGCTAAGTTCACCAAAACTAAGACCTCTTTATGCTGTGATTTCCAGCATATTTGCTATGGTCTAATAATGCCCAATAACAGACACATCAACTCTGTTTTTATGGGTGGTGCAGAAATCAAGAAAGGGGGTATATGTACACTACACGATACAATCCAGCATCTTCCTTTTTCTAAGCATGTTTGAGAGCTTTACTTTACCAGAGCTATGCCCATGTACTCTGTGCTCACATCCTCACATTTTTTTTATAATCAGAATCGCTCATCTGCTAAACTCTCCCAGCTAACCCCTTCTTCGCCACCTGGTACAGTGAATGCAGCTTGAATCTGTGAGTGAGTACTACTCTCCATCACCAGCTGCACACAGGAGGGATAAGTTATAGGTGCCTCGGGTGGGAAACTTGCTTTCCTGGCTTTCAGAGTTGTGAGTTTTTACCTCCTTGGGGGACCTGGGATAACAACAGGATTCATCTTACTACACATACAAGAAAATAAATCCAATCAGCTTACTTCACTAACAAATTTAAAGGAGAATAAATCTTGTTTTTAAGATGAGGTAACACGATTTATAAGAGAGTGCATAGAAGTGCTGAAGTTGCACCACTGCTTTCTCCCACAGTAAAAGACTGCTAACACTGTCAGGTGTTTTCATAATTTATGCAGAGGATGGTCAGTGAGCACGGAGAAAGCAAAGTCTGTGGAGGGATATAGATAGAAAGTGATGTGCCCCCACTGCTGGGCTAGGGAGGGCTGTGGTGGCTGTGTTTGGGTAGGCTGTGACACCCAGTGGGGCAATGGAATGCTGGAACCCATCTCAGAGAGGATTGTGTCCAGTCCTGTGATGGTGTGAACTCTGTTGTGTAGGCGGAGTTGAATTATGTTCCTGAAATCTTCAGGCACTCTGAGTTCCCTGAGTTGGATCTATTCATAAGTGGTTTCCTGTTTGCTTTACTTCATGGTTTGCCAACATCTCCCAAGTCTTCCCTGGAACAGAGAAAGTACTTAAAGATTAGAGTAGTAAACAGCATCAGCCCTAATGTGTCTCCTCCTTTAATCTTTACTGAATGCACTACATTCAATTAACTTCTGGAGTATAAAGGCTGAAAATTAGTATCTGAATTCAGTTCTGATACAATACAGATTATTTCTGTTAATTGGACACACACTTATACATAGGTTTGTGCACAGAGCACTTTGTGATGTGTATGCTTCCTGCTTTGGGAGCTCTATAGGTGACTGGCTTTCTGGTTTGTAGGGATGTTATTTTGGGGGTTTATTTTTGATGTCAGTGTCAGTAATGGTAGGCTCAGTTTACGTTAAGAGCTGCTCGGTGTTGAAAATTATATTAAAAACCACCCCCACTTCTTTGCAGTCCAAACAAAAAGACAAAAAATACCCTAAAGATATGAAGCCTGTTAAAAGAAGCTGATGAGCTTTCCGGGAGGAGCCAGGGAAAGGTGAAGCCACAAGGAGTCTGAGGGCCCATGGGAAGAGTTGCAAGAACAGGTTGGTTGGTGAGAGAGTGAACAGTAAATACAGAGCTCAGACATATCAAAAAACAGATTTATTTTTCCCTGTTGTCATCTACAGTATACTTATGTCACTTGCTCTCTAAAATTAACTTCTCTGGTAGATACATGTTCAACTATCGTTGACTTAATCTTATCTTTTGTGTATTTTTATAATGTTTTTGTTTGTGTAAATACAGGCTATTAATCTGTTCAAGCTGAGGACAAGTTAGGTACAATTTATTATGCTGTTATGTATAACTTTATTTCATAACTTTCATTTTAACTGAATTTCACATATCTGAGAATGTAGGGGATGTAATTTTTGGCTGTTTTAAGCTGTACAGTAATTTAATATCAAGTAAATTTTGTAATCTGCTATATTAAGAGCACTCTAAATTTGTAGTTAATGAAATATCCTCATTGTAGCTTGTATTTTGCTTAGCATTCGTGCTTTATTTCAAACTGGGAATTGAATGCATATTCAGTGAGGAAGGGCTGATAAGAGAGAGTTCAGCTGTTCCTCCTCCCATTTGAAAAAGAATCATATACTTTTAACTTTCCTTCTTGTTTGCTTAAAGTTGTTGGGATTATAATTGTTTTTATATTTAAAGTAATTGAGGAAATGGAAACCAGTTCATCATAGACAGGTTTTGCAAAACATCCCGATAGGTAATGTGCTTAATTTTTATGTCACAAAATCGACAGCTCTGAGTCACAGGGGTGGAATTGTGCCTGCGCTGTAGTAGGGCCCTGTCCTTGTGGTCCAAGACAAAGCCATGTAACAAATGTCATGGGCTAAGAATTCAGAAGAGCGCAGGAGTTGTTAATTCCTTCCATGATTTTTCCACAGGCTCTCTTCTCCGAAACCATGCCAGAGATGACAGAGAATGAGACACCTACTAAGAAGCAACATCGGTGAGTTTCTGTGGGAAAATTACTATTTTTGAATTCTGTGCTCTGGGGTCATGTTGCAGTTATGGAGTTTCTAGCTAAAAGTTTGGCCATAAGGCCACGGGCAAGAAGTTCTGATCAGGATTGATCTCAAAGTTTCTCTCTTGCCCTGTCTATGCCAAACTGTTAAAGACGTATCTACCTGGGTCACTTAGGCAAAGGACATTTTTTAGTTATTTCGCTGACTATTCTGATGTGTCTAAAACTGCGTTGCTGCCTTGGTTAGAGCACAGTAATAAAGGCTGCTTGTAGATACTGGGGGGTAACTATACTAATTCTGACAGAGTAATTTAGACCTCTTCCTCAACTCTCAGTGGAATCTGGATCTTACATCTCAAATCTCTGCTGGAACTCAAACTACACTTTGGGGTTGTACAGCAACACTGTTGTTGCGGTGTGCTCTGGCCAGTTTTGGTCTCTTTCATGGCCAGGCTCTGCTAGGTACCCTCCCCCACCCTCGGTATCGGTTCTCCACCCCCCAGAGGGCTCTGTATTGTGTAATCCTACACAAAGCCCACCAAATTCAAACCTAGCTCCCCGCCCCACATTGGATGTTGTACCCTCCCCCTGCCCCCTCGTGTCTGTATTTATGTATCTGTAACACGCTGTGTCGATGCTTCCCTGGCACCACACCAGTGCCGAATAAACCATCTGGGAAGCCCCTCCACCTGTTTCTCCTTCTTTGGCACGCGCCTGGAACATCGGTAGGTTGGGTGAACCCCTACAGGAACTTCGCAAGCCCTCCCATGCCTTGGAGCAGCCTGGACAGTCCCTGGAACCACGGATGGACATGCAGTGCCCCCCCCGGAAAGCACCGCAGCACAATATGACCAAAATTTGTAACAAAGTGACTCAACTCTCACTACAACTTTTCCAGAGTTTTGTGCCTGTTTAGTAGTGTGGTTGATCTAATGCCTGGTTGATAGGGGAGTTCCTCAGTCCTTATTTGAATGCAGCATTCATCTTATAGTAGGTGACCACATAGGGTATGGTTTATGATCACAAAAAGCTCAGATAGAACGCTGATTTGTCCTACTGGAAGTTTTTCAGTCTTCTTGGATTTTATGACTTTCTCACCTGACTGATGGAGTATTTTGTGTTTTGTATTGATAATGTCAAACAAAGGACAGCTGGGTCTCTCCAGTCCTTCTATACTTGTGCATATTTAGTATCAGTTATAATCTTCAAGCATTATTTCTTAGCAGATGTCTCCAGGTCTGACCTGTAAACAGTAACATTACTGTCTCACGATCATTGTCTAAGTTACTCTAGGTGCACGCTATCTTTAGTGAATTACCAGAAATAAGTATCAACTCAAAGCATAAGGGAGATGCTGTGCCTAATAGTAATCACACATCTTCCACATGTATCTTGCATTCTTACCTCAGATTCCTTGTTACATCTGGGCTGTTCTGTAACTGTCCTAAAGGACAGCAGAAGGATGCTACTCTGCTTTTTGCACACCCTAGCAGACATCTAGACTGAGAGTCTGCTGCTGGATAGAAGTTTTTTTAACTTTTTGTTTTTCTGCAATGTTGCTTTCTCCAGAAAACACATGCTTTGCGATACTATACTTCCTGAAGGTATTTGTCTTAGTGCGTGTGTACAGTACATCTTATTTAGCTATATAGAGTACATATTTGGAATTTATTGACTGCCAGCAAAGCAATTTGGGGCATTGCACAATGATTGTTGCCATCAGTCCAGTAGTCCCAGGTGAGCATCTGAAAACAAAGACAACCCTCACCAAATTACACCTATACAGAATTTTGAAGCAGTAAAGAACAGCAGCTGCAGAGGAACAGTATTTCTGGTTTCTCTCACAAAGGAAGCATCTTTGGCACCAGAAGCTGTGATGTTTAAAGGCAATGTGGCTGGAAAATCAACGTGCACGGTAAAGTTTTCTCCTGTTTCAGTGATCCAGTGAATGTAAAAGCATCATTTCAGACAAATACTTAACTGCCTTGTTCCTCAGTAATGGAACTATTTTTTTTAATCTTTGGCCTTACTGAACACTTCATAGTGTAAAAGGAACATAAGAACCCAGCTGTGCAGTATAAATATGTACCAATAATCAAGTGGAATATTACACTGTGCCTTTTTATATTGAAATGTATTTAAGTCTGAATGTGAACGAATTTTTGTTGGAAACTGTTTAATACCAATGTCTAAGAACATCTGATTCTTAGACATTGACTTCTGCTGATCTTGTTCACAGAGCAGACTATAATATTTAGTATTTTTAGCTGTAAAAGAAATAATAAAAGAAATATTTGTTTGTATGCAGATTTTTTACTTTCAGTTTCACATCACTCTTTTCCTTTTATGTTTCACAGAAAGAAAAACCGGGAGACACATAATGCAGGTAGGAACATTGTGCTTTGTTGTTTGGTCTGGAAATAAGCGCAGATACTTTGGTGTAGTTGAACATATTTTGCATGGAGAAGGTTCCTCCATAGGAGTTTAGTACACTTAAAAAGCCTCACCCTATCAAACACCTTTCTGTGTCCTTGCATGAAATATCTGTGCAGATTGTTTCTAGTTTGCTGTTTTCCACAGTACAAAGTATAAAGGAGCACCATGCCCCTGCCTTTCCAAAGCTAGTGAATTAAGAAGTAAACAATTTCAGCTGTCTTCGGCTCCAAAGGAAAATAAAATAATTTTAGACTTGATGATCTTAAAGGTCTCTTCCAACCTAGTTCGTTCTGTGTAAGTTCACAGGCGTTAACACACAACTAATATCCACCTCTCTCAAACAGAGACAGGTGTCCTACCTGAGAGCTTTAGAGGCTGCCTGGATTAGGAGTATTCCTCTAACCTGTTCCTAAGGCACCCACTTGGATGTTGACACCCCAGAAATTCTGTGCAAATATTGGCTGTATGGTGCAGGAGTCATGTCCCTTGGGCAGCACCCAGTCAGTGTCTAGCACCAGTGGCATCTTCTACAAGTAGGAACGGGAAGATGGAGTGTGGCAGGCTTTGGCCTGGTTTATCCAAAGAAATTGATTGCAAATCTTTCAGTGAACAGCACTATTACGTGGTCTTCACAAACTCAGCTGGAAAAACCACTGAGCAGTTTCCACGTGAAGGCTGTGCAATGTAGTGCGTGCTGAGTATGTTCAGGGTGTGGCCAATTTCTTAAGGATTAAGAAGAATCAGGAAACAGTTTTATCAACTTTACTTCTAAGATTGCTGGCTTCCTTGGAATTCCCAGTTCCTGTTTCACTTGTTGATAGCTTTCCAAAATCTTTATCACCTGGGCTGAATTCTGCCGTATGTGGGGACCAGCGCCCTGCAACCCTATACTTGCTTAGTCGTTAGTATCTGGACAAGCTGAGGAGAGTGTGGTCAAATATGGCCAAAACAAAAGAGTAGCACCTCACAAACACTGTGATATCTGCATGTATTAATAAGATATATAAAGATTAATTCCCAGGTGTCCTGTGTTTTAATTTTTACAGAGCTGCTCTAATTTATGTGGTAAATTTCTTGCATAAGAAACTGTCTTTCTGTGTTTAGTGTATTTAGGCCTGTCTCTGTCAATGCCAGCAGTCTCTCCTGAAATACAAAAAAAAAAAAAAACCCAGTTTGAGAAAGGGAAATTGAACTGACAGGCTACTGAAATAAGACGTTTAAATTAAATTAGTGAGTCTTTTGTAAAGGAGCAAAATGAAATACACTCACCAGCGGGTCAAGGTATGTTTCTGTGTGCCACCAAAAGCAGAGCAACTGCCCAAATTAAAAAGTTCATTTGGCACAAAGAAAGAACAACACATTGGTTTGAGTCCTGACAAAGCCATGACAGAACTTTTTCCAGTTTGGTTTTTTTTTTAAAGACATCTAATAGTTTTAAGTTTGCATAGAACATGAAAATATTTCAGTAGAAAAATAGGTACATGAGAGTGAACTGTATTTGAAAGAGGCTGACTGTGGTGGATGGAAAACAGAGATACTGTCTGTGAAAAACATGCCCAGAGGTATTTGCACTTCTAGACTTATAGTGTAGACCATTTCTGCCAATATTCAGACCTATTGAAGAGGTAAATTATATCACTAGAGGACTATAAATGAAGCATTTTCTGACCTTCTCGCAAAATAGGTAATTCACTGGAAGCACTCCCCATTCAATATTTTCTTTACTCCCAGTCACTTAGACCTTGTGGAACAGTTAAACCTTTGGACATAGAAAAGAGTGACAGACAATCCATAAAGCTAAAGCTCAGCTATGTTCACTGTTGGCTGGCTGCTCTGTCAACGTAAATTTAAAAGTAAGCCTGGAGACTGATAAAATCTACATTATTTCTCTTCTTGTACTAAATTTGACATTAGTATTTAAGAGGCATGAGTTTGCTTCCCAAATCTGAAACTGCTTCTTTCCATAATCTTTTTTCATTTGCTTTCTGTATGCCTGAATGTAATCAATCTGCCTCATGAAAAGAGTGTCATGAAACTGTGTTAAAAAGCAGCTTCAACACCTGGAATTTGAGTTGTGGGAACTTTACTTTTTCTTGAAGGGGTCCAAAATATCCCCACCTTTTAAAGATACAGCTACTTATGTTATGGCTCTCAATTCCACTGAGTATTAATTTGATAACCGAGGTTTACTTTAGAGGAGTTTTTTTCCTCACTCAAGTTACTCCAGGTTCCAATGTGTAATGAAATAATGTATTTATGAGCCCTTGCATTGCTCTGGTTGTGCTGCTGTTGTGCTGCCTTGCCCAACCAGATGACACAGTACATATTACTTTTGCTTAGTGGAGAGACATCGAAAGAAGAAGATTAATGCTGGGATAAACAGAATTGGAGAACTCATTCCCTGCTCTCCAGCACTTAAGCAGGTGAGTGTCCGTCCAGAAGTGCATACAGTTTTCCTGTCAAATGTTTCTTTGTCTGTAGAAGTAGAAATACTTATTTTACTATTTGTATTAGCAAGAAGGCAAAACTGTCTGAATTAATATGTTCAAAAATACTACTAGTTATTAGTACCTTAAAAACTACTTGTAATAGAATTCCTATTTGGAAGTGCAACGTCACATAAATGTAATTACACAGATTTTGAGCATTTTATCTGAAAGTGTTGCATATGACTGCTTATTTTCGTCATCTTCCATATAAGGGCTTGAAAGCAATTAAGAAACTGAAATTACAATAATAGTAATTTAACACACTTTCCATACAAAAGATGAAACAAGACAAATGGTCTCAGGTTGATGCATGGAAGCATCTTTTTCAAGATAGAGGAATCCCCAGCAGAGACCGTTCCTACTGAACAGTGGAAGAAATTAAGAAGTGAGCAAAGGTTTTGCAGGCAGAATAAGCATAGTTTCATAAAAAGATGATTGTGGATGAGTTGTTTTCTCTTCCCATATTCCCCAGTATACTACTTTCAAAATTATGCATATATCTCCCTGGGTAGTTGTTCCATGTTTATTTCTTCTCTAATAAAATATTTACAAGGCAGTATTCTGGAAATTTCATGTGATGTGTATGTTTATTAGTGAACATGAATTTTAGGCTAAACAGCAAGAAATTATGCTGCCTGTTCAGGATCTATGGCCTTAATATCCACCTCTGGCATCAGAAAGTGTCAGCTCCAGCACTGAAAATGTTATTCTGTAAAATCTCATTTTTTTGGGTCGGTATCACTCACAAAACCTGCAGTTCATCTTACAAGAACAAGCAAACTAAAAAGCAACCTCCAAAAAACCCAACCCAAACCAAAAGAGAACAAACCCTACCCAGTGAGACTCAGAGTGTATTTTTAAAGTAAAGACCACATGAAGTAGGTGCAGCCTCATCACTAATGGATTTGCGGATTCTAGACCTTTCTCCTAATTCTATATGTGCGGGTTTTTTTTACAGAGCAAGAACATGATCCTGGATCAGGCCTTTAAGTATATAACAGAAATGAAAAGACAGAATGATGAACTTCTGTTAAATGGAGGGAACAATGAACAGGGTAAGTGCAGATGCTGCTGGGGGCTCTAGAATTTCTGTTCCTCACTTCTGCTGCGTCTGTGTACTGATTAACAAAGCCTGGATCCACCAGTGGGAATCCCAAGACATTATGTGCATAGAGGAAAAATACAGCTGCTTAGAATATCTTGAAACAAAAAGCCAACAGAATGCCCAAGTGAAAGTTCTTGCTCATATCTATGAGATAATGAAGCAACTGCATTGTGATCTAAAGTAATTACAGAGCTTACAGGTGATGTGGTATCATCTGGTAAATTCTGTCCCAGTTTATTCTACTGTAGTGACCAAAATGATTTCTGACAAACTTCAGTTAGATTTTTATTCATCAAAAAGATGAAGTTTTCTTCATTCATAAAGCTTTTTTTTCTTTGAAGAGTTGGAAAGTTTTAATGGCTCATTTTATAAAAATATAATGCAGCATATAAAATCTACTTGAATAAATGTGTAAAAGTACAGTGATGGAAGCATGACAGAAATCATCTCAGAACTAATGTTGTGATTTGTGATTTTTATTTCTGTTTTATTGTGATTTTCCCAGTTTGGTGAGCCATCTCCCAAGTGCATTGCCAGTTTTTGTGGCTTTACACAAGTGCTTTGTATTTCATTTTGCGTGTAATTTATAGATGTAATGAAACTTAATTCTCCTGGAAAGCTGTGAGATTATCAATTAAATAAAAACAGTTTCGGTGTTTGCAAAAGAGCAGGGAAAAGAAAAAGATTAATGAACTTGTCTTTCCTTCAGGAATTAAACAATTTTGATTAGCTTTCAGTTTCATCTGAGTTAGTCCTAATGTTTTTTTCTAATTTGACATATCCTGCTCTTGGTAATGGAATGGTCTGTGAAATTCATTCACTTCTCCACTCAGTAGAGAGACTTATCAGGACAAGAGTCTTCACTTAGGTTGTGCTAACCATTTGAAAAGAATATGCGTTATTAACAATTTATTCAATTTATTTCTACAAATTAATTCATTACTACACAGTGTTTACTCTCTAAGGTATGTGGTAACATTATTTCATTATTTGCTCTGGTGCTGATGTAATGGAGTGCTCTCACTGTTTTGTAGCTGAAGAGATAAAAAAGCTCCGGAAACAGTTGGATGAACTGCAAAAGGAAAACGGGAGATACATCGAGCTCCTGAAAGCAAATGATATTTGCCTGTATGATGACCCTACAATACACTGGAAAGGAAACCTCAAAAATGCCAAGGTCTCAGTGGTTATTCCCAGTGAGCAGGTTCAAAAGAACATCATTGTCTATTCAAATGGGACTCAGCCCAGTGGAAATAACCAGGGAGCATCTGTCCAGGGAATAACGTTTAATGTTGGTCATAATTTACAGAAGCAAACAGCCAATGTTGTGCCAGTTCAGAGAGCTTGCAACCTGGTGACTCCTGTGACAATTGCTGGTATTTATCCCACAGAAAATAAGCCATGGTCGCAACCTACAGTTTCTCCGCTGGCACCTGCCCAGACAGCTCCAGCAGGGAATGTTGTTGAGCTCTCCACCCCGGAGAATGAGCGAGGTGTGCCCCCCGCTGCTCCTGCCAGCTCACAGAGCACACCTCGCCCTGCAACAGAACAGGAACTACAGTGTTCTTCAAGTAATGCACCACAGAATGAGCAAAATCCCCCCAAAAGTAAAAATGATGAGGGCACTAAATCAACAAAGAAACCACTCCCACAGGGAACCAGCCTTCCTTCCAGTGCCTCCATGGAAGCCTCCCAAGTACAGCAGGTGAATTCAACTTGCTCAAATACACACAATTCCAGGAGTGACCTCCAGGAAAGCTGTGCCATTTCAACCACGGACACAGCTTGTGTGCCACCTGCGAGACTGTCTACTGCAGAGAGCTGCTCTTCTGTAAATGTCCTCAAAAGCACAGATGTGGTCAGCAGTGCTGGCACGCCTGCGACGTCGGCAGCAGAAGGAGTGAAGGCTGTGACAGCAATAAGCACTCTGGCTGCCGGTCCCCTGGAGAACTGTTGGTCTTTTTCTGGCTCTTCAGGTGTTGGCCCTTCAGACTTGAAAAACATGAGTAGCCTTACCCGGATGCCTTCAGCTGGCAACACACAGACCACGTGGACAACTTTGCAGCTGGCAGGAAACACAGTTCAGCCACTGAGCCAAACACCATCCGGGATAATGACTGCCCTCCTCAACGAGCCAGTCAGTGGTGCTGGGACTGGGTCTTCTGCCCATAGCAGGCCTTTGGCTACAAGTATCAGTTTGCATGCTTCTCTGCCTGGGGATGGCCAGGCAGCTGAACAGATTGTAGTTACCTTGCCCTCATGCCCACCCGTACCTATACAGCCTTTAATCAGCCAGCCACAGGTTAAAGCTCAGGCTGCAGGAAATATCCTTCCATTAAACTCAGCTATGCAGGTGATTCAGATGGCTCAGCCAGTCGCCTCAGCTGTGACAGGAGCACCAGCTAACCAGAATGTCATCATTCTCCAGCCTCCAAACCCTGCTCCGTGCCCGCCCATTGTGAGAGCAGAAGTTCCCAGCCAAAATGTTAGTCAGCAAATCGTAATTATACAAGCTGCAAATCAGAATCCTCTTCCCCTCCTCTCTGCTCAGCCTTCTGCTTCTGTAAGAGTTCCTGTGAATGGGCCAACTGCAGTCACCAACTCCAGCAGCTCCATGCAAAATGCCTCTCTTCCACAGACTTTTGGAGGGAAACACCTTGTCCATATATTACCAAGGCCATCTTCTTTGCCATCTTCTAGCTCTACACAGACGTTTTCAGTGACAATGTCCAATCAGCAGCATCCTCAGACTATCTCTCTAAATGGGCAGCTTTTTGCATTGCAGCCTGTGATGTCTTCGTCTGGAGCTTCAAACCAAGCCCCTATGCAAATTATTCAGCCCACCACCAGCGAAGATCCAAATACCAATGTTGCCCTCAATACATTTGGTGCTTTAGCTAACCTCAATCAAAGCATATCGCAAATGGCTGGACAGAGCTGCTTGCACTTGTCTCTCAGCCACCCCACCAATCCTGCAACTGTCAATAACCAGATTGCCACAGTCAACTGTGTGCCATTGCCAACTTCTGTGGCGTCTTCAGTGCCTGCAGAAGTCTCGGTATTAACCAGTGCATCTAATTCCATAAATGCTTCCCCGCAAAAAGCGGCTGCTGGCTTGCCACCCAGTGCGAAGTCAAAAAGGACAAGCAAAAAGCCAAGCACAAAGAAACACCAAGCAGTCAGTAACAAAGTGTCCTGCCCAGCAGTTCCTTGCAAAGATGCAGGGAAGGGGGACTGTGCTGCTGTGGAAACAATGGCAAAGCCTTCAAATGGCGAAGGGCCACCGGAAAACACCCCAGCAGCATCACAGGCTGCAACCTCATCGCAGGCAGGCGGCGCGGCTGCATCGAGCGGCGTCAGCATTTCTGACTCTCATTCCAAAGAGACTGCAAGCTCTGAGCAGGCAGTGAAAACCCCCTGTGCTCCCGAGCCGAGCTCAGCAGAGGCTCCTGCTTCCTCACCTCTGGAGTCTACGGTATCAGAGCAGCTGCTGCTCACTCCACCGCTGGCCAAAGATGCTGCTCCTTGCCAGCAGGCCGAGGGGTCTCAGAGCCACCCACCAACTGCCTTGGCCTTGCCAGAGTCTCCCAAACCCTGCGAACCCCCCAACACCTTAACAGCCTCTCGTAAAGAAGCACAGGTGACACATTTGCAGGTTGCTGGGACTTCAGCAGCACAGAGCCATACAGCAGGTCAAGCTTCCAAGGCGGGAATGATTTCAGAGTCCTGCAACGTTGCACAGGATTCCTCAGTGGTAATGCAAGATGCGGACTTGTTAGAAGGACAGGGTCTAACCAAAATGCTGTCCGATCTCACAAAAGAAAGAACAGCTGTGGAAAAAACCTCTTCATTTACTGTTCAGGGGGAGCATTCTAATTTTCCTATGGAAAACTCTAAATCAGCAGAATCAAGTGTTGATTTGCCTGAGAAGCAGGAACTCTTGCTGATGAACACGGAAAGTGACACCCTCTCCCAGCATCACTCCTGCATCTCTGATCAGGAAGTAGTCAGTGCATCCCTTATCACTAGCAGGCAGGCAGACTCCCCGATGTCAACCAGCTCTGGCAGCAGCCGAGGATTCTCAGTTGCATCCATGCTGCCAGACACCACCAGAGAAGATGTCACAAGCAGCACCTCAACCAGTACCTGTAACAGCTGCACATTTTCAGAGCAGACTGACATTGTAGCTCTTGCAGCAAGAGCTATTTTTGACCAGGAAAGCCTTGAGAAAGGTGGAGGGGGAATACAGGTTAACACAAGGGATGCCATCTCTAAGTCTGAGATTGCACCTTTGGAGAGAGAGCAACAGCCTTTTAAACCTCAGTCGGTGAAAGAAAACAACGCAGGGCCACTGGAGGCGGCACCGAACAAATTCAGTGCTCATGAAACAGTTCAGACAAATGTCGAAAGGCAGGTTGAGAAGCCAAGCTGCTCTGTGGGAGGTGTGGAAACATCAAACACTCCTTTGCAGATTTCCGCTTCCCAGACACCCAGCATAACCAGTCTAAGCGTGAATAATCTTATACACCAGAGCCGCATTGTCCATCCCCTCGTGAGCTGCTCGAGTTTATCCCAGTCTTCAGAGCCTGCAAGTGTCCCTGCAACTATGAGCCTCTCCCTTCCATCTAGCACATACATCAATCCGTCTCCAGGACCTGCTCTGATGAGTGAATATGCTCAGGAACAACTGAATGCTATCAGGGCCAGCACCATGCAGGCTCCCCAGCTGCAGGAATCACACTTAAAGCAGCAAAGCCACGAAGGTCGCAAAGACTCTGCCAAGAGGGCCGTGCAGGATGACCTTCTGCTTTCTACAGCAAAGAGGCAGAAGCAGTGCCAGACAGCACCCATAAGGCTTGAGGGGATGGCGCTGATGAACCGAACACCAGAGGGTATTGCTGATCAAACACAGATGCTGGTCAGTCAGATTCCTCCTAATTCATCCAATTCAGTGGCACCAGTGAGCAATCAAGGGCACACTGATGGTCTCAACAGGTTATTCCCACCCAACAGCAATTTTGTAACGCCAACTTTGAGACAAACTGAAGTTCAGTGTGGTTCTCAGCCACCACTTTCGGAGCAGCCAGGCCAGGCAGGGCAGCACTTGCAGCCAATTCAACACGTCCCTGCCCAAGGCATCTCTCACCTTCACAGTAATCACCCGTACTTGAAGCAGCAGCAGGCTGGGCAGTTAAGGGACAGGCACCACTTGTACCAGCTGCAGCACCACGTCACTCACGGGGAGAACTCAGTCCACTCTCAACCTCACAGTGTCCACCAACAGCGAACAATACAGCAGGAGGTGCAGATGCAAAAGAAACGGAATCTCATCCAAGGAACACAGGCCACACAGCTTTCTCTACAGCAAAAACACCACGGAAGCGATCAAACACGGCAAAAAGGTGGTCAGCCCCATCCTCACCACCAACAAATGCAGCAGCAGATGCAGCAGCACTTTGGAGCTTCCCAGCCTGAAAAGAACTGTGAAAATCCTGCGACAAGTAGAAACCACCATAACCACCCTCAGAGCCATATCAGTCAGGATATTATGCATCAACAGCAACAGGATGTTGGCAGCAGACAGCAAGGTTCCACTTCTGAACACGTGTCAGGGCACAATCAGATGCAAAGACTTATGACCTCAAGGGGCTTGGAGCAGCAAATGGTGTCCCAGGCCAGCATCGTAACCAGACCATCAGACATGACATGCACCCCTCATAGGCAGGAAAGAAACAGAGTTTCCAGCTACTCTGCTGAGGCCCTCATTGGGAAGACGCCTTCTAATTCAGAGCAGAGGATAGGAATATCGCTTCAAGGCCCTAGGGTTTCTGACCAGCTTGAAATGAGAAGCTATCTTGATGTTTCTAGAAATAAAGGGTTGGCAATTCATAATATGCAGGGCCGCTTGTCGGTCGACCACACAGTTGGCTCGGATGTGCAGCGTCTTTCTGATTGCCAAACATTTAAGCCCTCTGGACCCAATCAACAACCGACAGGCAATTTCGATGTACAGGCTTCAAGAAACAGTGAAATTGGCAATTCTGTGTCATCCCTCCGGGGCATGCAGTCACAAGCGTTCCGAATTGGTCAGAATGCTGCACCATCCATAGAGAGGCAGAAGAGACTGCCCTACCAGCCAGTACAGGGCATTCCAACAGGGAATACCCTGCCATCAAGGGAAAATGAAAACACATGCCACCAAAGTTTCATGCAGAGTTTGCTCGCGCCTCACCTTGGAGATCAAGTCAGTGGAAGCCAAAGATCAATCCCAGAACATCAAAGGAACACACAGTGCGGTGCCTCCTCCACAATCGAGTACAGCTGTCCCCCAGCGCGGGAGAGCGTCCACATCCGAAGGGATGGTGATGGCCAGAGTAGGGAAAGCTGTGACATGTCCATTGGGGCAATTAACACAAGGAACAGTTCATTGACTATTCCTTTTTCAAGTTCTTCTTCCTCAGGAGACATTCAGGGTCGCAATACAAGCCCCAACATCTCTGTACAGAAGTCCAACCCCATGAGGATGACGGACAGTCATGGAACTAAGAACCACATGAATACACCTGTTTCCAGCAATATGCACGGAGTTGTGAGGCCAACTCACCCTCACCCTGCAGTTTCTCACGGAAACGGCGAGCAAGGGCAGCCTTCCGTTCGTCAGCCAAATTCTTCAGTCACCCAGCGCTCGAGGCATCCTCTGCAAGACAACGGAGGTTCTAAAATACGTCAGCCCGAAAGGAATCGATCCGGAAATCAGAGACATGGGAATGTCTTTGACCCTAGTCTTCCCCATCTTCCTCTGTCCACCAGTGGCAGCATGATCCTTGGGCGCCAACAGACCGCCATAGAAAAAAGAGGAAGCATTGTCCGATTTATGTCTGATGGCCCTCAAGTGTCTAATGATAACGCCCCCCCTGACCAACATACTCTCTCCCAGAATTTTGGATTCCCTTTTATTCCGGAGGGTGGCATGAATCCACCAATAAATGCTAATGCTTCTTTCATCCCACCTGTCACTCAGCCTAGTGCCACTCGGACACCAGCTCTAATCCCAGTTGATCCTCAGAATACACTGCCATCCTTCTATCCACCTTACTCTCCTGCCCACCCTACCCTCTCCAATGACATTTCTATCCCTTACTTTCCCAATCAAATGTTTCCAAACCCAAGCACGGAGAAGCCAAGCAGTGGAGGTTTAAACAATCGATTTGGATCCATTTTGTCTCCTCCCAGGCCTGTTGGTTTTGCTCAGCCAAGTTTTCCTTTGCTTCCAGATATGCCACCAATGCACATGACCAACACATCGCACTTATCCAATTTTAACTTAACCTCTTTGTTTCCAGAAATAGCCACAGCTCTTCCTCCAGATGGCTCAGCGATGTCACCTTTGCTTTCCATTGCAAACACATCTGCTTCGGATTCTTCCAAGCAGCCCTCAAACCGCCCTGCCCACAATATAAGCCATATTTTAGGTCACGACTGCAGCTCAGCTGTATGAAAACTGGCAGACTGACTTCTGGTCTGATATCTTGTTTATATATTTAAGAGGAAGGAAGCGAATCTTTCTGGCACCCCTGGAGAGACCATTCATAGCATCACTGTTTATTTGCCTAAATGTATGTGTATGGTACTTTCCATATTTATATACACGTTGTATTTCCACCCACCTTACTAACTCTAAAGCACCAGTGCCTATAGCAATGCTTACTTACTAGGAAACGGTAAGGATGCAACATGGAGAGCTGTGCAAATACTGGTTGTTGATTTTCCAACAATCAAGTTTGATGTCCGATTGTCCCAAGGTAAGGGCCCCCCTCAGTAATAAATGGAGTGAGAGCATCCGTATGGGAGACAGGAAACAAGTGCTGCAGGTGTTGGTTTGTTCCTGATGTGTTTACCTGAAACTACAGAGGAGCTTGAAATGGTTTGGGTTTCTCTTTTTCCTTTGTAAAATACCTTCAGGAGCCTCAATGCAAGCCGAGTCTGTGTTAACCCAGTGCTAATTGGAAAAGGCATTTGTTGTGCAGCTTTTGTCTGTCTGAAGCTTGTCACATACACTTGACTTAAAGCTGACTTTACCTGGTAAAAATTACTGTGTGCACCCATGGTCAGCAATTAAAAATACTGTTTTAGAAAATTTAGAATTCTTTAACCCATGACTTTCTGTTTCTAAGAATCTTGTTTGGATCTGTTTCAACAGTGGCTTCAGTTACTGTTGACCTCAGTGTTTCAATGTAGCTCATGGCTCCTGGTGCAGTCAGCAGAGACAACAGCCGTGTTTGTTGCCATTTCATTGTTGGTTGCTGCAAGTTACCTCAGGGTGGGTTTTGTACCTCGTTTTGCACCTTCTTAATGTCCTTTTTTTTTCCCCCCTCTGCTTTTCTTTGGCCCATGCTCCAACACCAGCTTTCTGCTTTCTGTGAGTGACAGCCCTTTGTTGTACCAGGCAGCACATGGGAAGAGGACTGAGCCTGTCGCATCCCACAGAATGTGTGGGGATTCCTGGGGGCACAGTTTTTACTTGATATTGCTGATAAGATTGAGCCCGAGTTATTGTCAGTACTCTGCACTTGAATGCACCTTTTACCTAAACCTGTGTGACTGTGGCTGAAGCAGGAACATGGATATACATGGATGTGTTGAGAGTGAAACACACAGGAAGACATTGGGATTTGAGGAAGGATGATGTGTTTGTAGATGCATGAGAGATGGAGTGAATGTGTGTACGCTGGCTGAGTCTCCAGTACTTTCACAAATTTTGATCCCATTTCTTTTAAAGGAAAGGGAAGAATTAGGTAAATTTTATTTATTTAATGTCTCTGCGGTGTGCTTTTTCTCCTAACAGGGCAGAAATATTTGTCTTTTATGTGTTTGGAAATACCATTTTGGGTTTGATTCTTCAAACAACACAGTACCTTCAGGTTCCCTGGCATGCAGTCATCGCCTGCTTGTGTGTTGCCTACCAGTGCATCATCTTGTTGCTCCTGGGACCTCTCAGAAGCTCCTGGTGAGGGCATGGGGAGGAGCAGGCTCCCTGGGAATTTTTGTTTTGTTTTGTTTCTTTTTCTTTGAAAGGTGGAAAGGAAGATAGTCCTCCATGTCCAAGAACAGGACCCACAAAGAGGCACCTGAAACAGTTTTCCACAGCTTGACTGCCTAGACTTTGGTTTTGCTAAGCCCTTTTACACTGATCCAGGAAAGTAAGGAGGCTTTAACATAAAAAATAATTGGGCTGTGTCTGTAGTCTGTCCTGACAGTGTCTCTGCTCTTGTAACCTGTGGTCTGGTGTTTTCCTGCAAGGTGAAGCACAACAGTTCTGATTCTGGTTGGGAATCATGGTTTAATTCAGGTGGAGCTTATCTAAAGACACTAAATCTAAGTGGTGCATCAATTCTCTGTTTCTTATAAATAATTGGATATTTCAGTTCACAGCAAGGCAGTTTCTCTCTGCCACAGCGCAGTCACTCCCCAGGTGGCAGCCACTGGCCTGGGCAGGGGTTAGGAATGAGCCACTTCTCAGCCTCAAACTGAGTAAGCCAGCTGCAGGTCTGGGTGTGCCCTGGCAAGACTCTTGACCAAAGGGGTATCTGTAGTGCAGTAGGTCTCAAAGGACCTGCCTCATATAGTGAGCAGAGTTCCATAACAGTGACTTTTGCATGGGTTCTGAATGGTAAGGACAGGGGGATTGAAGCAGCAGCCACTCTGTGCATTGCACACTTGTCTGGTCTTTGAAGAGGGAAGCAAACCCGCCTGTTCTTGCTCTCTTTAAACGGCATTGTGTGTGCAGCAATGGGTTTGGCTTTCAAGACAAACTAGTGAAAAATGAAGCCCTGGTTTCCAGGACTTTATGTAAAGACGCTAATCCTGCTCATCCTTCCAGACATTCACAGAAAACCACATTAGTTTCCTCTGCTGGGAAAACTACACTACTTTATGATGTCTGTGAAGACTGGAGAGAGCTTATAAACCTAAACCTGTTGCAACGCTTGAATATCCACAGATGCACTTGGCCAGATAGGATTCATCCCAGGGTGCTGAAGGAGCAAGCAGGACATACAGCAGGACCCCGCTCAATTATCCACCAAAGGTCTGGGAGTCTGGACAGGTCTCTGCTGAGGGGAAGATAGCTGGTGCTATTCCAGTCTACAGAAAGGGAATGAGGGAAGAACCCAGGGCACTACAGACTGTGAGTCTAACCTAGGTTCCTGGGAAAATGGTGAAGATTATACTGGGTACTGTTGAAAGGAGTTTAAGGAATAATGCAGCCATCAGGCACAGGAAACATGGGTTCACAAAGTGAGAGTCCTGTCTAGGTAATTTGGTACTCTCCTGTGATAAAGTCACCCACCTAGTGGGTAAAGGAAGACAGTGGATGTGATTTTTCTGGATTTTTGTAATGCTTTGGTTACTGTCCCTCACAGCATCCATCTGGACAAGCTGTCCAGCTGTGGGATGAAGAGGTTCATGGTGTGCTGGGTGAAGAACTGGCTGAAGGGCAGAGCTCAAAGGACTTAGAGTGAACGGGGCTATGTCTGGCTGGCACCTGGTCACCAGCAGTGTTGCTCAGGGCTCAGTTCCAGGGCCAGTTCTATCCAATGCATTTATCACTGATCTGGATGCAGGAGTTCAACACACCACTGGCGGGTTGGCTGAGGATACCAGACTTGGAGGTGCTGTTGACAGATGCTTGGGAGAGGGATGTGGATAGACAGCCAACCTCCTTGCTCTCTGCAGCTCCCTGACAGGGGAAGTGCTGAGGGAGGTGCTGATCCCTTCTCCTCGGGATCCTGACAGGGCACATGGGAATGGCCCAAACGGGCACTAAGGGAGGTTCAGACTGGACATAGGAAGCATTTCTTTACCAGGAGGATGGCCAGAGACTGCAACATGCTTGCAAGAGAGGTGGTTGATGCCTCAAGCATGTTTAAGAGGCATTTGAACAACACACACAGTCCTGAAGTGGATGGAGGGACTCCAGGCAGTTGGAATGGATGATCACTGTAGGATCCTTGCATCTGTTCTGTTCTCTTATTCCTCCATATTGCCTGCTGTTGTTTCAAGGTTAAATGCAGTCCTGAGTATTCACAATAGAGTACGTCAGCTGTGATTTTATTTGGGTTTTTTTCATGCTGTACATCATTTTCTGAAAAGCCACAAACTCTGTCAGTAACTTTCACGTCTCCCCTTTCTTTTACAAAGACAACCAAAACCAGCTCCTTGCTCACAGGATGCCTGCAGTGCAGGGAATGACAGCACAGGCATTTCAGCCATACACTGTTGGGATTTTGCAGGGACTGCAGAGTTTTGCAGTGTGTGGCTGAGTACTTACTGTGTAACCCTTGGTCTTCTCTGGAGGATTGTATTTTGTTGTGACAGGGCACTTTGTGGTCCTTCTCAGTGCTTTTTCTGAAACCTGATGAGACCAGGATGGAGAAACAGCATATCATTCCCTTCCTTGAACATGGCAGTTTCTGTTGAAGTTGTGTGTGAGTCTCGTTATGTGTTGTGACACTAAATGGTCCCATGGCGTTGGTGTGGGATCAGGAGACTGCTGTGGGAAGAAAGGTAGGCAGACCTCTCTGCAATGGCCTCATATCAGCACATTCATCCAAATTCTGATAGTTACACTGCTGACTGGCCTTCAGGTAACTTTAATTAAAGAAAAATTGGATCTCTTGTGTAGCCTTTTGGTGTAATTGACTGCCCAAGATGGGCTTTGAATGCTGAATCTGGCCTGGTCCCTTGGTCTGAGAGCAGCTTGTGGGTTTCAGCTTCTCATATGTTCATGCTCTTTTGCCTTTAGGAGGGGGACTGGATATTTCACGTCAAAAGAGAGGAAATTAGATGTTAAATTTGTTAGTTTTTAATTATTAAATTGTTTGGGGTTTTTCTTGTCACTGTAAACCAATCCCACCTGCCATTACACATCCACCAGGCTTCCTGCACTTAGTTTTGTAGATCAGTTTGTGGCACTGACATGTCGGTGTCTCAGTCCTTCCTCAGGGCTTCAGGCTCTGCTCTCAGGAAGAGGAGCAAATGCAACATCTTACAAGTCCTTCTTTTCTTTATTTTCCCTTTCCCCTCCCACTGAACCTGTTGTGCTTAGCTGTCAGGTTGATAAGGCTCAGCTTACCTTGATCTGTGCTTGGAGAGGGCAGTTTGAAAAAGGGGCTTCTACAGCTGGAATGATTCTGGTTTACTTGTTATGAAAACTATTTGACAAGCAAATACATTTTCTTCAGCAAGCATCGATGACAGTTATTTACCTTTTTCTCCTGAGGACTACCCGGCAATTAACGGTTCCTTTGTTTTTCAAGATATACTCAGAAAAGATTTTGTGGGTTTAGTTGCGATCTGTTAGCCTGAGAATGGCATTTTCTCTTCCATAATACTTTTTTTGAAGGTTACTTACACAGGGTTTGTTTTGCCTTGGAAGGAAGGAAGAATACCCAGTACTGCTTAATTTAGCAAAATCAGCAGTGGAAGGGAAAGGGTGGGCACTACCTCTGGGGTGGGAGTGCCACATCTGACAGGCGTTGTGTGGCTGTGGGCTTCAGCTTGGCCTAAATGACTTCAACAAACAGTAGTAAATAATGCCGGATTGCATGGATGTCAATGTAGTCCATATCAGTCCCTTAAACAGCCTGGGAGAGCAGGAGCAGAGTTAGACTAAGCTGAAAGCAGGCAATAAAATAGTAGTGTGTTAATATTTATATGCCTTTTCCCTGAGAGAAAGGACCTCATTTAGGAACAGTCAAAGGAAACGAGAACTGAAGTGATTTCAGCTGGGGGCTGAGCCTTACTGGAATGGGTTTTCCAGCTCATGCTTCCAGCTCCAGTCACTGTGCTGCTGCCCAGGTGAAAGGGCATCTCTCTGAAAAAAAAAAAAATGCACTGTGCGAGTCCAGAGCCTCCTGAACTTTGCACAGATTTCCTACTGCACTTTTAAGCTCTGCTGCTGCTGCTGCTGCTGCTGTGGCTGGTGACTGTAGTGCTGTTGCAGGAAACAAGTCATGTGGCAGGGCAACTTAGAGGACATGGCTGAAGAAAAGGCCATTTATTTATTTCTGGTCTCCTCTTGTCTTTTCACCTTTTTCTGAGTTACTCGCAGTCCTGGCTCAAGGACTCAGTCCCAAACTCTTGCTGTTTCTGGATGACTGAGTGCTAAGAGCTGTCATCTTCTGCTGTTCCCTAGTAAGTTTCATGCTTACCACTTGAATAATGATCCCACTTTCACTGACAAGACAGAGTAGCATTGAGTCAGTTTATACCAGATCAGTCATATTTGTTTTGTTTTCTGATGCAGTGCCATAAGGAGCTCCATTCCTTGCTCTTGCCTGACCTCTTACCACCTCGTGCTGTTCCCTTCTCGCATTGCCACGATCCAGCATGGGTAGCACAGGTTTGTGTTGTGACGGTCTTTTCAACTTCCTACTGCCTCTGCAATACATAAATCTGAAACCTCAGAGCACCAAGGCTTTATTCCCACTCTGTGAACTGGTGAAAGATTTAGCTGAGGGTTTTGGTCCTGACAACACAAATTCATACTCTCTCTGCAAGCAAGCCCTGCTTATTTACACAGACACCATCTATTATTTGCTGATACCAGTTTTCCTGAGATAAATTTTTAAAAAAGGCCTTTTTTTATGCCTCATGCAAAGTATCTTTACGAGAAGGTTTCCAAGTTTGCAATATATGCTGCTGTTCTGGCAATCACAGGTGTGAAACAACAGAGCTTGTAGGGGGTTGGACCCTGTTCCTGCCTGCTCACTGTGAGAAGGGAAGCAAATATGGATTTTGCCACAGGAGATTAATCAAAGATGCTGTTGCCCTCCACAATGTAAATTATTTATATTCAGTCCAGAGTATTCTGCTGTGCTGCTGTTTTTTACAGCTGTAACTGACTCGAATATGATCCCAGTGGAAAGTCCTTACTATTTTGTAATGGAAAATAGGAACTCTGCAGTAGAAATCTATAATGAATGAACAGGAACATCATCTTCCAATTGTAAATAAGATCTTGCTCTGTTTATTTTGACATCTTTTTACAAATGTGTTGCATTCAGGTGTAAATATCCCAAACCATGATCTTGTTCAGAGTTCTGAGATTTCTATTGTTAAATGTAATACTTTGTTTAATAGTTGTAATAATTATTTGTATAGATATGAACATGATAGTATTTTATTAAAAAAAAGAAAAACACTCTTTGAATATTGTGTTCTTGTTGGTACAGCTTCTTTTTCCATGGAAAGCCATGCCATTCACTCTTAAGTATAGGTAAAAATAAAAGCTTTGCTTTGAGACTGGGAATTTACAGTCAAATTTTCCACTGATGTACATTCTCTGCATATACCAGAGTTATGCACCACATTATTTGGAGATATAAAACTACATAATTCAGAATAAGTAAATGCTGATCAAGTAGTATCTAAAAAATACACGGCAGGTGCTGTTGCGGCCCTGGTGACAGCGATCACTGTTGGGATACAACTTCATCTCTGTAAAATGCTTCTCACTACAGTCCCCTGCATTGGTTTTGAAGTGGTCTAAGACAGTTGTTTTGTCACAGTTTGAAGCTAAAGGATGTGGTTTGGATGAGAGCAGCACAGAGACCCTGCAGGGTAAGTAAAGGCTTTTTTGGGAGATTGCACAATACTGAAATTGACAGACGTACCAGGAAACAATTCTTAGGGGCTCCAGAAAACCTGGCCTGTAAACCTCACAATTCTTGCGGGCATGGAAGCTGCCTTTAGGGAAGGTCTTAATTAAACAAAAGGCTGAAGTTTAGTATTAAAATAGAAGGGGTTTTGTTCCTTCAGTGACAACCCGTGTGTACAGTTCAGTCACAGCAGAGAGGAGGGCAAACAGGACACGAGGCAGCTGCCTTCCTATTTCACCCTGCAGTGTGTGCCCCTTTCCTGGGCTGCTCTTCTGCCGGCCCAGGGGCTCGAGGGGCGTTGTAACACCGTCAGCTGCATTTCTGGGGCAAGGGCTGCAGAGCCAAGTGTGCCTGGAACAGCCAGGGGCACAGACTGCCCGGGTGCCACAGCCAGCGAGGGGTCAGGCGGCCACTAGGTGGGAGAGCTGAAGCACGAACAGAGCCCAGCAGGCAGGGCAGGGCTAAGAGGAAATTTTAAAAATTGATGCATCAAGCTGGAAGCACAGAAACAGCAGGGAGACTATTCCAACCCTTCCTCCCATCTCTCAGGCTTGAGGTGCCTTTCCTTGTATTTAACTGAATTCTGTCATGGTTTTCTGTTCATTCTGTGCTGTTCTCCAGCTTCCCTTTCCCTCCCTGCTACCACCTTACCCTTCCACGCTATGCCCATCTCTGCTCAGCCCAGCGAGCCCATATGCTGTTCTACCTCCTACGTCGAACCTTCCACCTGCTGTTCAACATTATTTTTTCCTCACATTTCAATTTAGAGAAGATAACCAGCTTCCTGGCTAGAAATAAATACAAGCTTGGAACAAGGCCTGAGACTGCAGATTAAGAAAGACACAGGGGAAAAGAGTATATTTTATAAAAATGTGTCCCCAGAACTGGACAAATTTTGGGGCACACAGGTCCTCCTTCAGTCTGGCACAGCTACCTTCACAGCCTCTGGAGCAGCACAGCCCTGCTCGGGAAGATAAATGCTGGCAGCCTCTTGTGTCATTCTTCCTCCAGTCCTCTCCTCACCCTGCCCAAGGGACTACAGTGACAAACAAGAGTGTGTGTTCTTTACTCTGTGTAGCCTCACAAAGGCAATTTGGTTGAGAAGAAGCAGGTCATCCACACCTATGCTCAGGAAACACCCATGACAGTCCCAAGGGTAGCAGCAGCTGTGTGACACCACAGGCACCCCTCTGCCCCGACTGCTGTCCCTGCTGCTGCTGAGAGCAGGAGCAAGAAGAACTCAGATCAACCTGCAGAGCAGGGAACCAGGAACATCCATTTTATTGACCATCTCAACAAACTCCAAGTTAGAAAAAAATAAAAACCAGATGGTGCAAAAACTCTTCAAGGAGATACAGACTCTTGGAGTAAAACATCACCAGAGCCATCTGCTTTAGTAAACAGAAGTGGAATTAAACCTTTGCATCACTGGCTACATGCACATACACCAAAGTAAAAATGCTCAGGCAATGACAAAAATAAGAACAACAGGCCTCAAATAACACTTTTTAATTGCAAACTAGCAAAAAGGTCCCAGTTTAGATGCAAGGCCTGAAATAATTCACACTTTATTCTTGTTTTTTTAAATAACTAAGAAACTGGAAAGAATGCAGAAGCCATTAAAAAACTCATTTCAGATTCAGACAAGTTAGAGAAGAGAGTTTGGTCCACATCTTTAGCTAAAGAGCTCAACCCCAACTGCCCCAAAACCTCCTTCACACTCCCGGCCCATAAGGGAACCTGCTTTGCCAAGGTTGTCCAAAGCCAGCTCATGGGAGGAGAAAGTCTGAGGCTGCTGGAAAACCACCCTGTTCCACCCTGCCCCTTTGGCAAGGCACACAGCAGGAGCCAAGGGCTGCCACAGATGGCTGTGGCTTTGCTGTGCGGTCTCTCTCAGGGTCGCTTGAGGAGAGCACTTGTGGTGCCGTGACAGAGAGCAGCATGCTGACAAGTGCCAGCACCAGAGCTGCCAGAGGTGTGTGGCTGCTCAACAGGAGTGACAGAGATGCTGCAAGAGCAAGGCAGGAGGCTCTGAGTCTGTAGACCCCTCATGGGCAGCTCTAGTTCACCACCTCCCACCAATGCTGCAGCCTTGGTACCGTGGCCCCCCACCAGCTACCGGAGGAGTCTTTCCAACAAAAAAAAAGAAAAAAGAAAACACAGTCTCCCCCCCACAGCCACCTTTGTTCCCTAGGCTGCTGCAGGACATGAACCAAATGCTCTCCCTGTGCTGCCGAAGGAGCTCTCCGCGGGCAGCCGCCTGCAGGGTGCAGGCATCAGCTCCCAATGCAGGAAGAGCTGCATGGCACTTCTCAAGCCTGCTCACCAGAGAGGAAGTGGAGCACATCAGCAGGAAGGAAGGGAAGCAAAGGTCTCTCACGTGCCTCCCCCCTCCTGTTTCTTCCCCCCTCACTGGGGCTCCAGCACCCAGTGCACCCACAAGCCAGAGGGCTGTGTACTGGCCTTGGCCTCTGGATCAAGCCTGCCCCAGAGGATGTGGTGGGAAAGGAGCAAACGTGGTCTTCCCTCCTGGTCCCACCCCAATTGCCACAGCACCCCTTCATGGCTGCTGTGGAATCCGGCTCCCCTGCTTCCACTGGGCTGTTGGCCATGGAAGCAGGCTCATTCCCCACAGACACCAGTGGCCCAGTGCCTTTGGCTGAGTGGTTTGGGACACCTCTGCACCCCTGTCCCTGGGGTCTCAGAACACTGGGATCTTGTCCCTGCGCACCGTATCCAGGTCATCATCCAGGGTCAGCAGGACCTGAGGAGGAAAGTGCAAGCCAGATTCAGGTCTTGCTGGCCAGGGCGGTCTTCATTTCAGACCTTCAGGCCTTGCTTTTATGGGAGGTATTCACAAATCCATGAGTCATTGGTCACAGCAGCAGCCCCACAGCTTCCCCACAACAGCCATGTGACCCACAGCCCCAGAGGGAATCTGAGGCCAGGAGGCACTGGGAGAGAAGTAAGGTGAAGGAGAAAGCCTGATCCCCAATCCCACCAACAAGGAGCACCCCACTGTGAAGGATGCCTGGAGGTAGAGCCAAGCGGAGGAGTTGGGGCCCTTCTGTGGAGTTCTGGAGCAGTCACAGCTCCATGTGGATACAGGGGAGCAAGGTGAAAGAGGAGAGGGTGAGGCCATCCAGCAGAGTGGGAGGCTCAGCAGGACTCACCAGAAAGGAGAAGAACAAGGCAGCTGCGGAGAGGAAGTGCCAGACATCATGGTCATCAAAGAATCCCAGCAGGATGCATGGCCGGTTCTTTTCCCGAGACTCTGCTGGAGTCTCCTATCAGGGCAGGCAGAGAGTCAGGACTTGATATCCACCCATACTGGGCCTTTGCTGGCCACACTACACCCTATAGGGATCACCCTCTCTTAACCCTCCGAGCAGGATCCAGGAAAAGGTGTTGTGCTGGCCAGAAATGTAGCAAGGGCAGGCCAGAAACACAGTGTTATACTTGGACCTCAAAACGGATCTGGGACCACAACCCACATCCAAGGAGAAACCTCTGGTCTCCACATCTGAAGTCCTGCATAGCACAAGTTGCACAGCCTCCACCAGATCACCTTGCAGCAAGCCCCTCATTTCCATGGAGATGGATGTGACATCCTATTAGAAGGCACCCAGTCAGGATTTAATGGCATCCTGTTGCCCTGAGTTTTGCAGTTTCTCAGTGTTTTCTCTTTCTGTAATACTTTCTCACACTTCTTCTGTAAACATGGCCATGGTTTCCTAACAACTATCTATGTTTTTCTTAACTGTATGTGTGTTTATAATTCCAGTATACTGGGTGGAGAAATATGATAGACAGATGCTTTGACCAGTGGAATTAAGAGGTGGTGATTTCTACCTCCAATCCACGGTGATTTGTGAAAACATATAAATAAAGGCAGAGGGTTCTGCCCTCTCTCTCCTTCTGCCCTCTCCGTCTGCTGTTTCGGTGTGGTCTTTTATTAGGCTCTCCTTTGGGCTCCTAGGCCTAGCCGACCTGACCGAGTGCTACAGCATCCCAAAGCCCTAACAAGCCCAGGCAGTTGACCCGGATGACCCCAGGTGGCCATCTGCTCCAGGGATGTCTTTCATCCAGCACTGGTCAGGATTTGCCCAGTTTTCCTTTCAGATCCGCAGCTCCTCCTCTGTCCCCTAGGAAGGATCAGTCACCCCCAGATCACCTGGTTATAAACAGCCTCTACACAGCTACAGCCATTTTTGGCTCAGCACAGCTTCCCATGCCCCCTTCACAAGTCTGCTAAACGAGCTGAACCCTTTCAGCTCTCCATAAGCAGCCCAAGACTCTTCTCCAGAGGCTTTTTTGTGCAAAACAAACACCAGGAAGGAAGGATGACAAGACAGAGATGGACAGAAGAACAGAAAAAGGGCAATTTACCTCCCAGCTACTGAGGGTCTGGAAGAAGAAGTAGAGGGCAGCTGCCCACACAACTGCTGTGGCCACGATGCAGAACATGGGGATGGGCAGGAGCTTCTCAGAGCTGCGGAGCTGCAGACAGAGATACACCCTGAGTTTTTCCCAGGGGACAGATCCATGCACAGGGCTCATACACCATTCTGTACCATTGGCATCTGTGAAGAGCTGCCCACCCCCCAAAGACACAGCCCAGCCACCCCTGAAATGGCTACACACCATCCCTCCCCAACACCTCACCTCACCTGGAGCCCTATAAAGGTCCCTCCACATCCCTCTGCAGCACCACAGGAACCCAAACTGCAGCCAAAAAAAAGGCCCATCCCTTCCCCTTTGGAGACAGGGGCCTCAGGGACAGCTTCAGCTGCCTCCCGTTACCTTCATGATGATGTAGAAGGCCAGATACAGCAGCAGGTTACAGATGAAGATCCCCAGTATGTAGGAGGCAAAGTCTCTGGGCCGATACACTAGCCCAAAGATAGCACTGAGAGAGAGGGAAGAAGGGACATCAGCCAGCTTCTTTCACTGGGGACAGGGTACATCCCCAGACTGACAGCCAACCACTCCCCCCCAACCACAGTTCCACCCCC
>VYZT01062019.1:0-55939 GCA_013400735.1 Pomatostomus ruficeps | reverse complement strand
CCCCCCCCCCCCTCAGGACTGCAGGACACAGCACCAGTGCCACAGCCTCCCAATTCCCTGGAGGAAATGCACTGTTTGTCTCTGCTCCCAGCCAAGGAAATTAAGCCATGGTCAGCTGCTGAAGCAACTGGAGACCCCAGAGGACAGGCAAGGGCCCTGGATTGCTTCCAACCCATGCCCAAACACTTCTCACTTGGTATGATCTGGCCCTGGACCTGTACATTTGGCAGAAGGCATGTCCCTGAAAAGCAGCTTTAGTGAAAAGAAAGAGCCTGGGGCAATAATTTTAGGTCTCCTCCAAGAGCTGATCCCTCCCATGCAGTCACTGCTCAGCTAGGCTCCATGACTGAGTGTCTGTCAGGTCTCCTGCACCTTGGCTGTGCTAGAGATCTCCCAGCTCTGTGAGAAGCACAACACAGTAGCACAGACCAGGCCAGCCCTGCACAAGCTCCCTCAGACACGAGCCATGAGACAGACCCAGCTGAAACACTCAGGGATGCTCCAAGTAGCTCCAGGCTGCACTGCATCCCATGGATCTGCCTACCACCCTCAGATCAGCCTGCCTCCCAAAACACACCAGAAGGGCCCCAGCACAGGATTATTGCACAGACACTGCTGCATCTCCCCATCACTCCAGGCCACCCGTGTGCCAGTACCAAATCCTGCTGCCCACATGCACAAATACACAAGGCACCAACATGCCAGTACTTACAAGGACCAGTTGACCAGGTTCCCAACAATGAGCAGCACCATCCTGTCCTGGAGAAAAGATACTAATGATCATATGAAATGAAAAGGGTATCCAAAAATAGGCCTTTGCCTCAGAAACTCAGGAGAGCATTATGTGAGGATTTGGAGTCTGGTTCCTGCAAACACACATGCAACTGGCTCTACAGGAGCTTTTATCGGATGGAAACTTCTCTGGCCCTCAAAAATTTTAAGAAAGTGTTGCAAGGGAACTAACATCTAAGAAAAAGGACAAGCTCAGCACTTAAGGGATCAGCCTCAAGAGGTTCTGCAAATTCTTTGACTGCTTCTACTGCTTTTCTAGTTAGATTCCTTCCTTCCCACTGTTTCACAAAAGAATTACTGCAGAGAGCAAGGATGTGCTTGAAAGAGGCCGCAGGGGAAGCTTTGGACAGCATCCTGCAGATATTCAGGAAGCCCCTTTCTCCTCCCATCTCACCATTAGTTAGGGAAGCACTGTAACTGCAGAAGGCAGAAGGATTAGATCTGTGGGGCATGTCCATTTATGTTTACAGCTGCTTTCATGATGTAGCTATTTCAGGCTGGCCAGGCTTACTTCATGCCTGAGTGGACCGAGTTTGCTTATTCAGAGATGGGAGAACAAATAAAAAAAATTAAGAAAAAGGATGCCCGTGGGTAAAAAACTCCATTTGGCTTCAAGCCCTAACTAGCACTCTGTGCCAAGGAGAAAGCAATCAGTGGGACACAAGGTAACAGCCACCTTTTCTTATCTTTTTGCTGTCTGCCCTGAGGTGCTGCAGAAATGGCAATTCCTTTTGCTTAAGCCACAGTGCAGAGAGGCTGCACTGCACAGAGCCTTGTACCTGTTCCTCTGAATGGATGCTCCCAGAGAGCAAGTGCAAAGGCAAATCCTGTCATGCTTGAATCACCTTTGCTCTGATGTTTTATTCACCAAGGCTGAGATCAGGGGAGGGCTGGGGGTAAACCACTCCAGCAGAAACCTACACTCACCCAACCATTTTGGGGGAGGGAGAACAAGGGATGTAAGGACCACCACTTTTTCAAATAGCCCCACCTCTTTCCTCTGCACATTGCCTAAGGAGTGAGGAATTGCTGAGAGGTGTTGGGATGAGAAGTCACCTACCATGTACATTGGTCGGCTGCACTGCTGGATGCAGTCTGTGTACAGCACCATCACTGCTCGCCGAAATATGCCCAGGTCTGTCAAAAGAAAGGATAAAAAGCCAAAACAGCCAGCACAGTGAGCTCTAAAACGCCTGTGAGGAAGAAGCTGACACCCACCAGCTGACAACAGAGAACCCAAGGTGTCAGTAGATTGATGTCTTACCCTTTGGGAGCAGTCTATGCTGAGCAGAAAGGCAGTCACCACAGGATGTGGATGGCTTTTGGCCAGAACAACAGCTTACAACAAAAATACATTTAAAAATCCCCTCTACACTAGCACTGCCCAGAAGTCACACAGGCCCTGCCTGTATGTGTAAAGAGGCTGGCTTTGCAACCCCATCTCTGGAAGAGAGGTGTGTGTATCTAGGAAAGGGGAAAAGCACCTTCCAAAGAACAAGCTGCCAGAGCAGGGGAACAGCAGAAACAGGTCCCACAGGCTTTAGAGGGTCCTAGAGGGGCAGAGTACACTCAAGACACTCCTGCTCTCAAAATCATTGCAAAAGCTTCACTGCAGAGCCATCAGTGGCAGGGGGGGTGGATGGACGGACATGCATGAACACACATGTTTCCCCTTTAGCCACAACACAGAGCTTGAAAAGGCTCCTGCACCAATATCTGAGCTCTCCTGTGCTTTATCACTACCTTCCCACCAAGGAACAGGACTGGCAATGCTGCTGGCAAACTGGTTTCACTTCCCAAGAGCTGACCCCAGATGGCACACGATCCTGCCTCCTCTCACACATCCATGCAATCCCTGGCTGCTACACCTCAGCACAACCAGTTCAACAGGGAAAAAGGAAAGCTGCGGACAGTTACCTGAGTCAGGGCCATCTGAGGCAGACGGGGGCAGAAGAGGAAGAAGAAATAGGTTTATAAGCAGAGCACAAGAGCCAGACTTCCCAGAAGACCCTCTCCCCCCTCACTCACCCCACAAAAGGGTGCAGGTCACCCTCTGAGCACAGCAGTAGGGAGAGCTGCAGCTGAAGGGCAGCTCCCTCAGAGCCCAGCAATCCTGCCACCACAGAGCACACAGCTCCTGCTGCTTCCCACTGCTCTGAGAAGCAGTAGCACAAGGACTTCAGAGGCCAGGAAAGCATCAGAGGGATGAGAGGACAGGGTAGCCCAGAACAGGGGCCACAGGACCATGCAGCACAGCAGATGAGGACAGGAGGCACCCACACACCTGGGAGGAGACAGTTTGGTCACAGCACTCACCGATCTTGAAGCGACCCATGTAGTAGATCTGGGTGCTGAGAGCCAGCGAGGCCAAAACGTGGATCATTGAGAAAATAACCCAGAACCACATGTCATTTTTCCCAAACACCTGGAAGCAGAGACATTTTGAAAGTAAACTGAACCCTCTTCCATCAGGAAAATCCTTTCCTGTCCTATATCACCACGGGACATTAAGCAACCTCACTGAGCATGGAAAAGAAACCCCTAAATCTTCCAACCTGAAAACAGACCTATAAATTCAAACGAAAGTCCAGTGAAGCAAGAGGAGCTCAGCATCCTGGAGAGACCACCATTCTTTCTAAATGCCCCTTTATACAAGAGTGGAAGGACAGCAGCTGTCCCGGGGAGCAGCAGTGGAGGGACTCCCAGGCCAGGGAAGCTCTCTCTGCTGAGCTGGGCAGCGGCTCTCTGGCCAGGAGGTAGAACTTTACAAAGGCAGTCAGGGAACCAACCATTACTTTCACAATTGTACTGAAGCAGACCAAAAAGGACAGAACTGCTCTGCAGGCAATTGCTCCTACTGTGCACTTTCATTTTACTTAAGGACTGGAAGTAAACTGCAAGCACAAGTTCATGCTATACTAAAACCCTAACTTTTCATTCACACAGTAAGAAGCCCAGAAACTCTGATCTGTCATCAGGCTATGACCACTCCCCTTCCCTGGGGAAAACCACTGGCCTGAACTTTACACTTTGTGTGGGCAGAGAAAAAAAAACACACACATGAAAAAGCAAGCAGAAAAGCCACCTCTCCATGAACGGAACAAGGGAGACATGCTGCTTTCAAGCTCCACTGAACTATTTCAAAGCATCCCACAAAAGAAGATAGAGCAATCCATAATAAAGCCTCAGTGTTCTGAACCGGGGTTGTCAAGATCTACCACACCTACCAAGAGATTCTTGGGAAGTCCCAAGGTCACCAGCTACTCCTGCATGCCTTATCGCACAGACAGTCTTGTAAACAGAGGCCTCTGCATTATGTGGTAGTGAGGAGCTGACAGCCCACTGGGATCTAGCTGCTAGTTCAGAGCAAGAATTCCATGGATTTTGCCTGGTTACTGATGAAGGAAAATGAGTCCTTCAAAAGAAGGGAAGCAGAGACCTCGAAGGAAAAGCACAGGCTGGGGATTCTGGCGAGCCCAGCTCAGTACTTGCAATGCTATGAGCAAACAGGCAAAGTCCTGTAGCTTCTGCTCCAGTGCCCTTCCATAGGCAGGGACTCCAGGAATTTGCCTGAGAGTCCCCCAGACATTATCTTAGCTGTGCCCGTCTCCAAAGATAGGAAAACCAACTGCAGGAGCTATGACAAACAACATGTAGTTTTCCAAAGGGGAGAAATAGGCACAAGCAACTAGGTGTAAGATACTGGTCTTGGATGTTCAGCCAGCCTCATCCCTCCTCCCTCCAATGAAAATCACCCCACAAGATCATCTGTGTGCTTGGATATGTACATCCAGATGCATGAATTTCTCCTCTTGAGAAGGATGGTATGTGGTAGGCAAAGGCCAAAAAAAGAGCCCACCTAGAGGAAACTGCTCTGCTCATCTCCTACCTGAAAGCCCAGAGTAAGGGAAGAGGAAAGCCCAGCAGAACTGAGAATTCAAACACTAACAGCTGCTTAACACATTCTTATCCTACACTGCTGCTTTCCCCAGCCATTTGCACACCTAAGCCATGTTCCCAGCCATGCCACTTCCTCCCCAGAGAAGCAGGTGGGTAAGAGGGAGCCATACCACTCCAAGGACAGCCAGGGAGATCACCACAGCAAACGAGGCATAGGCGGAGTAGGCGCTGGCATTGATATCTGGGTGTCGGGTCTGGTAGAGCTTGAGCATGCACAGTCCTGCGATCATGTACATGAAGGAGGTGTCTGTGGAGGGACACAACAGAAACAGTGCAAACAGCTACTGCCAGTGGCCCCAGAAAGCTGCTCCAAGGGCACACAAAGCAGTGCAGCAGCAGGGCCAAGCCCAAGGCTGGCAGGCACAGATCCCTGATGCTGCACTACATTGTACAGCACTGTGTGCTCTGCCAGCTTGCAGCACATCTTCCATGCTCTGGGGCAATAAAAACTAAAGGGGATCAGAAAAAAAGTGTCCACAGTGCATCACAACCTCAAGAGTGAGCTTTGAAGCAGGCAGGCTCCAGGGAGCCTTGCAAGGGTAGAGGGATGGGAAACATCAGCAATGCAGCAGGAGACAGAACATGGGAAATCCTAGCTCCAGTTCAAAAAGGAGAAAGGAAACTCAGCTTACCAAACTGGAAATTGGAGTAATTAGGGCAGACGTGGTAACAGGCACTGAGCACCCCTTCCATCATCAGAGCAATGCCCATAGCATAAAAAAGACCAAAATGCTTTGGGATCCCATAGTCCTGGAAGAGAGCAGAGCTATATGGTAAGTACCCTCACTGTCCTGATCACAGGCAAGCTTCCATTCTCCATCACTTCATCCCTCCTAACGCCTACACAAGCCCTCCCATCACCAGGGCAGCAATGTCCTGTGTGCAACCACAGGCTCTGGATTTAGGCACATGGCATAGCCAGGTCAATCCACAGGCAGCAAACCCAAGCTAATCACACAGAAAGTTCTGGTCTGAAGACCAAAGTGTCTTGGTACCACCATCATGAGACTGAAAATCTCTGTTCTGTACTTCATGCCATGCTGCATCCTGCCCAAAACTGAGAGAAGACTGGGGGTCCAGAACCGCTCTTGTGGTCAGTAAGGTGTTAGAAGCACCTGAGCAGCAGAGCCCATCAGCCAATGTGAGAAGGCATTTCCATCACAGTTTGACCAAGACCTCACCTGGAAACCACAAGCTGCAGACCCTTACAACTGCTAATGCCTTTTCTTGCTACCAAGCCCATGAAAACAGAGCTGTTTGTCTCCAGAAACCACCAGCACCTCTGCCCACAGGGCTGCAGATTTCTGCATCCTCTCCCACAAGAGCTACAGAAGGTCTGGATACCAGCAGCTCTGCTTCAGAGACTAAGGCGGCCAAATTCCTCTGAGTTATCATAAGCAGCTCTTGTGTAAGACAAATCAAACATCACTATAAAGAGAAGCATCTTGGGACACTCCTACTGTCCCAGTTCCTCCAAAGTGAGTGCTGCAGGAAAAGCCAGAGCTATGGGAGTCCTTCTTCTATTAATCTCCTTGTCTTCACAAGCCCAGGCTGGATCACCACAACATCATGGACACATTGCAAGCAGTAAAGCACTGGGGTGTGCAGGAACATAAGCATCCCTCCTAGACCCTTTTGCATAGGAGATAAAAAGAGGAGTATTCAACCCTCCAGCAAGGAAGGCAAGTGGAAAACCACTGTATCACTCTGGTTTTTGAGTTCGCTCCATCTTCCCCGGCTCCACAGCCCCAGGCAATCATGCTTCCTACCAGGGTGTAGATATCTTTCATCTCCATGGCCCGGCGGTGGAGGATGTCCCTGCGCAACACAATGAGGAGGAAGAGGAAGCCCAGCATCATGTGGCCCACGTTGCTGAGGATGTTGTTGAAGGCACTGCAGGAAAGAAGGAGCTTTAAGGCAAAGGCTGCACAGCAGCAGGAAGCTGAACCCTGGGTTGTGATAAGCTGAATCCATTTTGCTCTCCTCTCCACCACCCTCCACCTCAGCAGCTGCTGAACTGCAATTCAGATGCAACTGATGACAACTTTAGTTTGAATAGTTCACCCGTCCCAGTGAATTTAACACTGCTTCTGCGAGACTCCCAACTCTGGGCTTTTTTTGCATTCACACATTAATCTAGAGAAATGCTACACTGAAAGAGCTGCTCTGAACTTCTTTGCAGAGCAGCTGCTGCTTGGATACAAGTGTCCAATGGAGCACAGGAGCCCCTCATTGCTGTGCCAATGATTTGCAAGGGGTGCCCAGGTGCCACAAGTTCCAGGGTCCACAAGTCTCACTGCAACAGAGCACCACTGCTGAGCAAAACAGAAAGATCAGAGTCCTAAACTCCCAGTGGTCTTATCACCACTGCTACTGTGAGCCTGGCAAGCATAAAATCCTGACCTGGGCACAGCACAAACACTCAGGAGGCACAAGACAAAAATGCAGTGATGAAAGGGCTCACTCACCTCAGCACACCAAGGGGATGAGCACACAGGAAGTTGTAGTAGCAGATGTCCTGATTGCCCGTCACATTCACTACCTGGACAGAGAGCAGATGGGAGACCTGACATTAGCAACTCCTCCCTGCTCTGGGGGGTTTGCCCCATGCAAACACTGCACAAACACAAGGTGTACCAGGACACAGCCTAGCTCCAGCACTGGCACAGGGGAGTACTGATGTCTGCAAGCAAAGCTTTTAGGGATGGAACAGGATGTCATGGGCCACAAACCTGGTAACAATCCTCAGAGGAAACACTGTGTGCTCTCAACTCCCCCACTAATAGACCTGCTTGCAGATATCTGCATAACAGCTGGATAGCAAAGGTTGGGAGAACGAGGAGAAATCAGCAAACTCTACTCACTTTCAGCTCTCTCAGAGATAACATCAAATTCCTCCCACCTCTAAAATGAAATGGGACTCAAATGAGACATCAGTTGAGCAGGAAAACAGCAGCACTCGCACTTCCCAAGCAGAAATAGCAGAACGGCAAGCTCAGTGAGCCAAGCTCACTGTAACATCAACAGAGTGAAGAGAGCAGCTAAGGTAGACTGCTAAGGTAAACTGCTCCTCACACAGAGCAGAACTCCTGGGTGATCCCGGTTCCACTGTGACTGTCACCCTTGCACAGCACAACCACAGAGTAAGTTTAAAGCAGGAGGACACAGCTGTGGAGCCAAACGCACCGTCTGGTAAGTGATGACGAGCTGGATGACCGGCAGGGCGTAGAACACCGCAATGGTGATGATGTTCCTGCAGAGGGGAGATGGCAGCTGCAGTTACACACACACCAAAACCAGGGGTGCACACCCAGAAGAGAGCCCCACGGTGCTCGTGGAGGAATGTGCACACCTCAGTGCTCTGGGGTTATGATCTCATTATGACCTCCTGAAGCAGAGGAGTACATGTGCTCATGCAAATGCTAAGGGCACAGGAAAAGCCAGGATGTCAACCACAAGCTCATGTGCTTGATTGCCAGTTTCTTCCTCTTCCCACTAGGTTCTGGTACACTGGTTTTTACCACGCTTAAAAGCAATGAGGCAAAACAGAATCCACTGCCAGGATCATGTGTGCACTGGCCCCCAAATATCCTTACTTGAAGTATGTGGGATCTGCAGTTACTGATTGGAACAGGGTCAGAATGGGTAACATGATAGTTCCGACGAAGGGCATGTGGACAGACTCCACAACCAGAGACTCTGGGTCCAGGGTTTGGGCCTTACCAGTTTGCCTTCTCCTTACCAGAAATAGATTTTGTATTTTTTGCTGACAATCCTTCGGTCTTTCCTGGACAAGTCTGATAGATAGAGGAACACCTAAAACATTAGTGGGTGGGGAAAGAGGGGAGAAAACACAAAAGATCCAATGAAGATTACAGATGCCAGTAGAAGATCTTGACATATTTGCAACTTGGTGCTATTTGGATTGGTTTTACAGAGTGAACTCACTGTGTCCCTTAATTCTACAGGAATGAGTTCTGCAAAATCCTCTGACCTCCAGGAATGGCTCCAACCACACGGAGCAGTGCAGGATGACAAAAGGAAGCAGTTCGAGAGCTGCTGGCTTAAAGCCCCTCTGTACATCCACTGCAGCCACACTATTTGTACTAAACTTGTACTGTTGCAGATTATTTTCTCCCTATCTTCACACCTCCTTGAACTCTCTGGGACACTCTGGGAATTTTCCTCCTTTCTCAACAGTCCCCAATACATTCTGATTTTCCATATTAAAGCACTCATTTCAGCGGCACTCTTAGCACAGTGGGAAAACTTACAGTGACTGAAAAATTACTAAGAAGCACATTGGGCTTTATTAGATGAAATCCACCCTGAAAGGGAAAAAGATTTTTGAGATTTCACTGAAGTGACCAGTGTTGGTCATGGCCCAGACGTGCCCATGGGCCAGCATGAGGACCACAGCTGCCACACCAGCCTTACCTTAGTGCGGATGATGTTCTTATCGCTCTCGATTTCTGGCATGGTGTCGAAGTCACTCTCCTCCTCCACAGAGCTGTCTGTGTCAGAACCAGCTGGGGGCCGGCGCTCGGGGGAGGACAGCTGGCGTCCACCGCTGGAGCTGGACTCGTCTGGGCCAAGGCAGGGAGAGAGAGGCAGGCAGGGTAAAGGCTAAATCCCTCTGTGCACAGCAAGAATAAAGCCGTCCCAGATGTTTTGACAAGCTGATATGGCCAATTCAGGGAAAAAGTCTTTTCCATGATCCCAAACCTTCCTAAAAGTATCAGGTTAACAGCTAACAGCAATTTGAAGGACTATTATTCTCCCCTCTCTGCAGAATTTTAGTTTTTACTCTGCCTTTATTCTATTAATTTTCATCTCTTAACATTTTCTACTCTCTACTAGCCCGGGCTCTGAAATATGGAATTCTGAGACAAGACAAAAAGCTCTAGAGAAAGAAGCAGACTGTCAGGGGTCAAAAACACACTCACCTAGTTAACCTTCAGATTTTATGTAAGCTTTATATATATCCAAGCTTTTCTAAAAATATTGTAGAACAAAAGACAGAAGAAAGTCAATTCTTCAAAGCAGGCAGAGTACCAGCTTTGTTCCCATTGCATTCCCAGTACTGGTCACACACAGGTCAGCAGGCCCTGCCTGCACTTCCCACAGGCTGGGCAACTCCCAGCTCATCGCCCATATTGACGTGGTTTCTTCCTCATTTCCCAAATGCTTGTAAAAGATTTCTTTGGAAAAGGGGGAAGGATGGGTAAAGTGGTCATTAAGCCCCCAGGAAGTTTTTTCTCCTCTGCTGCCAGGGCATGATTCACCTGTTGACGCTATGACAATTTTTCTTCCCTAGTGAAACCCCTGGAGGCGAGAAACTCTGATTCTGTCTTGCCTTATGGCACACAACCTTCCAGCCTCCCAGAGACAGGCTTGCTTTGGTTTAAAGGCAGGCTGTGAGCTAACAACAGGCTCCTAGAAGCTTACTTGCAAGGGACCTTCGTCAGTCACTAGTAAATGTCCTGTCTGAAGCAGCACTGTCACCCACAGCTCCCAGATGACTGTAGCTTTGTCTAAGACAAACATTTCCAATGACAGGCACTTCTTTAAGATTTGCCACTTTTCTTATGTAGATGCTTTTCCCTAAAGTGCCACCTGAACCTCATGAACTGCAATTTGGTCGTTTGGGGGTTTTTTTAAACAATTGCAAGATGCTCCTAAAGCAGCTTGCAGCTTTATTCTCCTCTGGCGTTAAATCACCCTAAAAGTGCCTTCCCCTACCCCAAGCAGAAGCCTCCCTGTGCCCCAGTTCTGGAATATATTGTACCAATAGCACCGTAGCTGCTTCCCTCAGGAGTGCTGGCTGAGATGGGGTGTGAAGACGTCATCATCCCAGATCCTGCAATGAAAACAGACCCAAAAGGGACAGTTAGTTTCACATCAGTGATTCAAAACATCTCTGAGGTGAATACAAACAGCTTGAAAAGCTGGAGGGGCCTGGGGAAAGCAATATTTCTCTAAACAGATGGCAGCCTCCCTCTAGAGCACACTGTGCAAAAGGGAAACCCTTGCTTTGCAGTGTGAAGCAAACCCATTCCCTTCAGCCTCCCCACACAGGCTGCCAGTGAGACTGTCAGGACGAGCCCCCTCCAGCATCCTGTACAGATCACACTGCAGGGCTGCAGGACTTGAGAAATTTTAGAGCAAGTCTCATGATGTTCTTAACAGCCTTCCAAATTTCTAATTCTTTCCCCTCTCATGCAACTCTTCAAATCTCTTCAAATATTGCTACCTTCAGCTATCTCTGGAAAAGTCACAGACTTTGGCCAGACAGCTGCTACATAATTTTAACCAATTAAGGAGAAAGAAAAAAATGCTTTACACAAAAAGTGGCAATGATCTTGTGCTGATGACAAGAAGGGCAAGCCTTTGAGGGCTATGAACATCCTGTCTCTTGTCCACACATATGAAGCAAGGAGGAGTGCTCTCCTGCCTCCCCATTCCGTCTTTTCGCTTCCCATGGTGGATCTCAGCAGCTGACCTACATGGCAGGAAACAGAGCCAGCTGAATCCCTTCACTGAGAGGTCAGACACTCATAGCCACAAAAGGGAGGGAAGCAAGGGCAGCAGGAGCAAGACCATTTTCCAGTGGTGCCACACAGTGAGCCAGATTCAGTTGCTTTAGAATTTCACCCTTCCAACAGCATCATGTGGTCAGTCAGTACCAAAGCAATGCAGAACGTGGCATAGTATTTAGAGCCAAGCAGCCTTACTGCAGCCTGGCAATGGCCTGGCTTCCCAAGCAGCATCTCTGGCTTCCCAGTACATAACTGGCCTCAATCTAACAGGAACAGGCAGAGTTCTCTTTCCAGCTGGAAATTCTGGGCACTTCTGTAACACCTTGCACAGGTTTTTACACCATTTTCATTAGCCACATTGGTAAAGAGATCTAAAAGTTGTCCCTGACTGAGCCCAAGTCAGGGAAGCACCCATACAGCAATGATATTTGATGTTTTAAGTCCCAATTGCTGCTTTTCTTTGGCATATCTGCTGTGCTTGTTGGGCTGGGGGCTAAGACTTGGTCTCAATTTCAGCTCCTTTATGCTCCTGGCCCCATCCCTTTAACAGAGAAAACAACCAGCTCAGAGGAGTACCAGGAGTGAACATGGCATATACTGAGCACCAGAGGAAAGGCTCTGGCACACTGCAGCCCCCAGGTGACAGCCCTTGAGCCCCAAGCTGAGACTGGCAGGACGTTTTTGTAGGTTGCTGAAGGAGCAAGATGCAGCTTCTACTCATCACGTCCAATCCAACCTCCCTCTTTCATGGAAGCTTTTCCTGTTGCTTTAAAAATCATTTGGAAATCCAGATCACTGAGAAGAGGGCAAAAGCATTTCCCTATGGTCACGGCACCAATGCACATGCACAATTCCTAGTCCTGTCAGTCCTGTCCCACAGGGATACTACCTCCTAATTTTAGACCAGGCTTTATTCTCTCAAGTGACCTGTCAACCTTCTCTCCCAAGTAACCAAAGGAAGATTTAAATCTGGACAAAGCAGGCAAGCCAAGGAGAAAAGGCACTCTGCCCTGTCTCTAACAGCCAGTCAGGACTCAGTTCACCCACTAATTTCAGTCCCACTTCCACTGTAAAGGTGAGTCAGCAAAGTAAATGTATCACACCAGGTGTGGTTCCTCCAGCTATTGCCTCCACCAGATAGTGAGGATGTGGAAGGGAAGGTGTGCCATGGGATTAAAAAAAATGTGAACCACAGAAGCCAGACATAAGATGGATAACAGGAGTACAGGGGCACATGGAGTGGCAGGATATTCAAAGACAAATGGCAAAGACAGGTTGCTGAGCACTTCCATCCAGTTCCTTGGTGGCAAAAAGTAATGGGAAGTCATGAGGAAGGCAAGATCCAGGGGTACTTGGAAGGGAAAGAAATTCCAGTGGTTGGGAAGGGGAGAAAAAAACAAACAGAGAAAGCCAGTGTGTCGACTGATCTGGAAGACAGGGAAGATGCTAATTACCATTTTATAAGCATCAGTCAGACACACCCTGAAGAGACAATAGATGAAGAAAGAGTGTGTGGGTACGACATGATTCCTCCCCAGAGGAAAGGACGTGGCTGCAACATGCAGCGCCAGGTATGTGGAAGTGGCAGTGGATTACAAGGGAGAGGACAGGTCACAGAAGCACCAGGTGCCTCTGGGAGGAAAGCTGTAAACTATGAAGGAACTGTGCTCGTCTCTTCCTTCACAGGGATGCTGTTCAGCAGTCCTCCCTGCTCAGCAACCCCGTTCTCTACTCTCCAGGTCCATACTAAGTACAGCATCTGTGCCCTGCAGCTTCTTAGGGAACTTTCCAAACACCAGAATTCAACTTCCACCTCTCACCAGGGCAGCTTAGAAGGCAGCTTCTAAGCAGGCTTCAGCACATTAAACCTCAGCTGCAGCATCTGCAGCACTCCCTGAGACTTCTGGTCTCACCTGGCTGAGACTGTGCCTGCTTGTCTTAAGACAGTGATTCCTTGTCAGCACCCTGGAGCTCTTCCACAGCCCTGGACAGGTCCCTTCAGCCTACCCCAACTCCCCAACACACAGGCCTTTCCCACTTCTCCAGTGCCTTAAGACCTGTTCTTGTTTTACAGTGGGATCCGTCCCAAGTGATATAAAATTAGAATATATTTACAGTTCCCTGTTCATGTAGTGAAAAAAACCTTTCACACATATTTCACATACAGGGATACATGTGGATCTTAGTGGCTGACAAAGCAAGTCTAAGAATTCAAATGCCCCCAGGTCCTCAGCAGAAATATTAAGCCAATTAATGCCAGTCAGAGTGAAGTTCCACTGCTGATCCCTTAAACACAGCTCAGTTATACTACCATGCTTATCTGATGGTACGTAGCAGACCGGAGAGACTGAAAATGCTCAGCATCAAAAAAGGAATAACATCAAGAACCTTTCAATGCTGACAAAACAATGTCCTCCCTTTCTCCCAGAGGGAGGTAAAAATTACCTCATCACCAATGCTTTGAACTACTTTGCAGGCACCAATTATTTAATCAAAATGAAAAGACTCCCATACTTCACCAGAAAGCAAGAACTCCCAGTGCCCCCCGTGACAAAAACTTCATCTTTCACTGGGAGCTTCTTAGATTCAGCTCTGTTTTTATAAGGCAGGCAGCTGCAGTTTATGGAAATGTGGGTGCAGCATAAAGTAAACTGAATCCAATGCCAACACAAATATCACAAACACCACTACCTAACTCTGTTAGTCATTCATTCACCTGGCTGTCTGCAACTTCAAGTTAAAAACAAGTTAACATTTAAATTCAATTAAGGCACTAAAAGACCCCATGCTTAAATCAGGCAGAGGAATTCTTGAAGCATAAGAGCTGACATACTCAGCCTTGTTTAAAAGTCAACAGACGTGGCATCAGGAACATTAGCTTGCAGCCAGGTCTAGGCAAGGCTTGGCCTTCCTCCACCCCTTTAAAAGGCAGCTCCTAGGGGTTGGGGTCAGGAGAGCTGGCTTCAAAGGCCCTCTCTTGTGAGGGAAGAGAGGAAGTTCTAACACCTTTCCTCAGCAGCAGAGACTGTGTGAGCTACCAGGGAAGGTAGCTCCAGGGCGGAAGGACTGACAGCCTGTCCCTTGCCTGGCCTGGGGCCTGTGCCATTCACTCAAAGCTGTCCCACAACAGAGAAGAGACCTTACCATGCTCAGGACTCAATCTCCCAGCCAAAGCCTTCCTTTGAACCCTGAAAAGCAACAGACAGCACTCATGAGACAGACAACAAATCTCATCACCTGCCAGCCATGGCAGGATTATCTAGGACACCAATAGGTAAATATGGTGCAAGCTCTAAAAAACCAAATAAAACCAACAAAAATAAGCACGAAAGAAACAAACATACACAACAACAAAAAAAGAAAATACTGTTTGGACTAGACACAACTCAGCCATGACTACTTGCTGACCACCTCTCTAACTTCCAAAGCAACTGAGGGCTTTTTTACCCCCTCAAATATCCCCCAGAGGCAGGACAACCACTTCCATGACTTATCCCACCCTACACTGCTCAGCGTGTTGGGAGACACCTCACACCACCTTTCCAAACCCAACTTTCCTGCTCAGGGGACCAAGCATGTATGAGTCTACTGAAGGGGCAGCAGGAGCTAGAGGCACTCATCAGCACAATGCTTAAGAAGCCCATACCACCTCTGTGAAAGCAGACATCAAGTAGGAGATGGTAAAAAACCGAAACAAAACGGCCCCCACCAATATATTCCCACAACACAGAAAAATAACAGCAAATAAGAGGAGTATGCACTTAGAGTAATTTCATTGAATTGTTCCAATGAAATGTTGTTTCATTGATGTGTCTTGAAGTTAAGCCATGTCCATGCAGTCATTCTTCTCAACACAAGCCCAGACACCTAAGTCTGGGGCGGCTGAGGCAGGTAAGGAAGGAAACCAGCATTCTTGGGACTCCAAGGCCCTATTTGTGTCACTGCCACTTACTGCAGTACTCAGTCCAGCAGGAAAGTACCTTGGTTCCTCAATGCTCTGGCACTCCATATCCCAGACCGGCCCCTTCACAATTCCCACCTGCTGCCCAGTGTCTTCATATCAGGAAACACAGGGGTGGGGCACTACAAGACCTAGAGGGCAGACCCTCAGATTTACATCCTTCCCATGGCCTCCAAAGCAGAGGAAGAAGTATTTTCTGGCTCATGGTCAGGAGGAGCCCACTGAGTAGTCATGGACTTCTTCAGCTGCTCTGTTTAAATGTTTGCCACCCCACTCACCCCAAATTTTCTGCAGGGTGTGGTGTCCCTGAGGATGATTAGAAACAGAAAGGCTGTTCTTGTATGACCCCTCGACTCACCTTATGTAGTGCACAAAAGCAACAACCACTGAGCCCAGGTAAAAGGAGAGGAAACTCAGGAAGCTGAAGAACATGGCCTGGACATAAACAGACTCTGGGGAAAGACAAGGGATCAGTCAGCTCACAGAGAAGGAAGAGCACCTCTCAGGGTGAGCACTCCTGCCCTGCTCTTCACAATGCCACCTGGTAACAATGCCCAGCCCCAAATAGCCCTCCCAAACCCATTTGCTTTCTTCAAAAGGAATTGACAGAATCTGTTGCAAGATTTCCCCCCATTTCTTCACCCCCAGTGCTAGCTGGTGTGCCATAAAGCCTTTCCTTGGAAGGGGCCAGGGCTCCAGGTGGTTTTGTCTCCTTTGGGGGTGCTTTCTGCACCATTCCTTCAGAGGCTGCTGGCCCAGTCACACCCCTCTATTCAGAAGTGCCAAGTTCCCCTGAAAAGTTGCACTGCTCTGCCCAAAGGCACTGACTTTTAATGGAGGGCACAATCGTCACTTGAAGGTTCTTGGTCCGCTGCAGATTCCAGGTACGGTTGACATTCCCTGTGAGATGCAAAGTGTACAGCAAATACAAAAACCATCAACATTAGTGATTTCTGGCCCTGATCTTGGTTCTCTGAACTTGTAAAAACAACAGACTTTTCACTAAACTGTGTGTGTGGTTTTGCTTTAAACTGCTCTCTGATCTGTCAATATACAGCCTTTCCCAAATGTTTCCCCCATCCTCCCTGTTCACAACCTGTTTTTCAGACTAGAAATCCCTGCTTGATCCTTCCATATTGCTTAAGTCTGCATGTCTGAATCCCAAAGGCATCTCATCTCCTATTCATTTAATCCCCAAAGGAGAGGATCTCTCACTACAGGTAGTGGGAGTCCATTTCTTTGGCCAAATCTCTGTGAGCAAAACACTTCTGTGCAGGATGCCACTCTAGAAACTTGCTCTGTTTCTGCAGGGCTTAGCACACCTGGCCAGTACAACTCTGCTGACAGCATTAGGATGAGAGAACGACACTCCAAAGGGCACAGTTCTTTTTTTTTTTTTTTTTTTGCAGGAAAATTGGAGCAGAAAGGTGGCAGGGGAGTAGTAAAAAGCTGTTGAAGTAGCACAGTATATCTGTTGGTTGCAGTCTTGCTTCTTCTACAGGGAGGAAACCCTGGGGCTTTGAGGACAGGAATGTTCCCACTCTAGTTACAGCCACCACACAACTGGTGGACAGTTCGCTTTTACCACTGCCCAGCAAGTGGACACAGTGTTTTCTGGTTGGAAAAAACACTAGAACAAGTCTTTTGTAAAATTATTCTCCCAAATTTACCAATTCTTCCTGTTACCCCAAGTTCAGGGCTGTCACAGAGCCCAAGACAGCAGTGGGAGAAGATGCTCTCTGCAGGAACTGAGCCTCCATGGAGCCAGAAGGATAATACAGCAGCAGGGAGCAGAGGTGAGAACCAAACAAAAAGCTGTAAGCAGCATTGCCTGGATGCCTCCAGTGCCTCCCACGGCATCATGGTGCTGCTGAAAAGCACATAACCCCAGCATGCGAGGCACTGTACTAGCCAGCCACCTCCTGCATTTATCAAGACTTTTAGCCTGCCCAACAATATCAAATTTATACTTCACTCTTCCTCACAGCTACCTGGATAAGACAGACCTATGAAATCATGTGGTGGCATCCCACAGGAAGGTCCCAAAGGACACCCACTGCTTCATTACCCAGATGCAGCAATCAAATCCACCTGCCAGAACAACTTACCATGAATTGAAGAAGGTACAGAACCCCCACAGGCATAATCCTCTGGCTTGATGACGAACACAACAAAGAACTGCTCACCTGGGAAGTCTTTTCTCTGCACAGAAGGATGGAAGAAGACAGAATCCATGAGACACAAAGCCTCTCCCTTCCAGTATGCCAGAGACTAGGTTTTCATTGCTACACAGGCACCAGAAAACACTGGAACACAGATCAGCATCTCACCTGCACTGTTATAGCTGCCTGCTTTGTCATAGACTGATAAACTCCATTGAACTCCACGTTATGGTCAAGGTCATACACTGGGCACTAAAACAGACACAACTAAGGGTTAAGCCAGGGACAACACCCAAACTATTTTCAAAGGAAGCCAGCTGGAAAACACAGCACAGAACAGCAAGAAAAGGCCCCAGTTGGGGTATCAAAGTGAACAAAACATCTTGCATCTCTGCCTGCTCCCACACTGCAGGACCCTGCATTATTCAGGGATGTGGAAAAGGAGAATAAATATGGGAGTATTTCCCAGCTGCAAGCAACAGCCCACCTCCATGGCAGGGAACACCCCGGGAAAGGGGATGAAATACATAGTAAGGAAATCAAATTGAAAAGCAAGAAAGACAACAAGGCTGAAAATCAGAAGTTCCCCAAACTGCCATGAGCCAGGGGAGGGTCAAGGGAACAGCACTGTTCCCTCTCTCAGCCGCCAACATTCCACCTAACACCCTCCATGGAGAGATAGACTGATATCACAGGGCAGCAGGGAACCTCACAAGGGGAACATAAATTCCCTATGTGGAATGTGTTCCCTACGGAAAGGCTAGAAAGGAACAGCTTGTTCACCTATTTACAACAGAAGTCTCTGTATGAGCTGCTCGAACTCAGCATCTCTGTCTTGGCCTCCTTCCCACAGAATTTTCATTCCTCTTTCAGGGGCTCCCTTCACCAGCACCACCAGGGCAAAGCCTCTGCAGGGCACAGACTCCCCACAGCTGGACACAGCTTCAGCAGGCAGCTCCTTGCCTTCTCTGCTGAGACTTACCACAATATCCTGGACAGAGACAACTGAGCACGGGTAGGCTGCATCAGACACCACGTTAATAATGACTGAATCGACATCCTGAGGAAATTTGTACAGAAAATACTGCAGAGAAAGCAGAGTACAAGAGTTATGATCCAGAAATCACCCATGGCAGTATCTCCAGCACCTTCCTAAGCTACCTGTGCAGCTCTAGATGGACTTTGGGGTTGGATGTGGATGGCTTTCACAAAAAATCAGATTTCAACTATTAGGACCTTACACTACAGAGGAGCAGATTAAATACACACAGGCAACTGTTCCCCTTCCACAGCATGGTATTAGACACAAGCATCTTCGACATGCAAAATACAGCATAACTTCTGCTCCCTTAAGCTTTTTTCCACCTGATGAAGCTAAAGTGACCTCATTTTACACCCCATTCCATTTTATGTTGACATGAGCAATTTCCAGACATTTCCATACAGCTGGCTGTACTTTTATATATGGAACACATCATGGAGCTTCCTCAAATGGGTTGCCTCAAAGACAGACTGTGAACAGTATTAGGTTAAACGGCTGAAACTCTGTCAAGAGTTTCCTAAATAAATGATTGGTATTAGTTGTAGGATTTAGGGCTGTTTGTTTGCTTTGATAGCAAAGCATAATAGGGGTTTCTCTTTGCACTTCAGCTTTGAAAATAATTCAGCTGTAGCTCTGAAAAAATTGGTGAGACACTAATATCTGGCAATATTCCTACTTTTCCTGTGAGGGGAAGGAATCGCATCTCTTGTATTTCTGTGCTTTGAGCAAGCCCATAGGGCAGTTTGTGGGGCCACAAAAAGCTGGTTTTTTCAGATCTGGACCTTTTCAGATCAGGAAAAAAGATGTCCCAGGCAATATCATTATTTGCATTTTTTTCCAGTAAAAAGTTTGATATACTACCCCAGCCAGCTGCTGGGCCTCCTGTGCCTGCCCTAGCAGGCAGGCTTGTCACAAGGGCTCCCGTCATCCCACTTGGAGGCCAGACCTTGAGAGCTCAGGCTCCAAGCCACAGCTACCACGAGGGGCTGATGGGCGCCTCACATCTCCTCAGAGGGACACAAGGCTGAGGACTGTCACTAGCCACCTTCCTCCCTTCCATATGGTCACCAGGCAGCCGCTGCTGCCACACTGGAAGCTACCACCATCCCTGCTCCAAAACCATCACCTGAGGTTTTCCCAACTGTAGAGCTCCCTTTCTGGTACATAAAACTTAGTGCTGACCAAAGGCCAGGTGTTTCTTATTTCACTTCCCCCATGCCAATCCTGGGAATTAGGGCCCCCAAGTGGAAGGGCAGGGATAAGCAGGAAATCACCCAAGCCTTTTCCAAGTTGTCCAATTCTCCTAAAGCATTTACTCCCATCACCCCTCTCCAAGCAGGGTCCCTTCCCTGCCAAAGAAGCGCTGGCTCCAACCACAAATCCCTACGAAGTGCAAACTCACCAAGCCGGTTTCCTTAGCAGAGCACGTTTTGTCAGAGCAGACTGAGCTCCTTGGTTTCCCAGGGGCACTTTTTCCCCTTAGGAAGTTTTAGGGCCATGAGAACCACCTTTCAGTGCATGAGGACTCTTCTATAATTTCCTTCAAGCCACACTTGCACCAGGGTACAGAATTAACACAAGAGCATTGAGACCAGCAATTCTCTGCTGCACAGACTGCAACTGTTATAAGCACATCCAGCCAACACTTCTGACCTATACAAGCATATTCAATTTCTAGTTCTGCCCTCAGGCATAAGCTGGGTTCCAGACAACATCTCCTTCAATTGTTATGCCTTTTTTCAAGACCCATCTAGATTTTGAATCATCTTTACTTTTTTCTTCCCCCATAGACTGCTTAATACCTTGATTTACAAAAACCTCACAATTATACCAATTAATAAGCAGTCTTCTACTCCATACAGCTGGTTTTTAATTAAAAGTCACAAATCTCATATTATTAATTGTCATAAAATTCAGACCCCAGTCACAAAGTTAATTCCACATCCTAAACACTCTATATGCAAATTACAAAATCCTAAGTAATGAGAGTTTATAAGGAGTCCATCATTCCCTCTGCTTCTATAGTATAAAACACTGCATGTATCTGCGAACCAGATTAAGACATTTGACAGCAAAAAGGATTAGCTAGGATTCCTGGTAATAGAAAACCTAAAATTAAATGGTGTTACTAGCAGTGAAAGCAACAACAAAAACAGAGTCCCAGACAGCCTGGGTAAATTACACACCTTCCCAGCTCTACAAGTTCCTGTATCTCTGTAGTTACTGCAACAGCTTTTTCATCCAAGACAGGATTTGTATCTGCAGGGCTCTAAGCAAAGCTGTTCAGCTAGAGGTGCTGCTCATACATGCTTCCTTCTGAACTAACAGACCTTAACAGGCATTTAATTTAGCCTCTTGCAGCCTGACCTGCTGCCCTGAGCAAGGAACAGCAGTCTGACTTCTGCTGCACCATTACAGCTTCTTTATTTCTGTGTTTATTTTTTTCCAGTAAAGACTGCATCTTAACAAGTCGTGCTCAGGCAAGTGAGCCAGAACTGGCAGAAACAAGACACTGGCATGCACCACCTCACTTCCTGTGAAATGCAGCAGTCCAATGGCCTCTGGACATTTCTGGGATTTCCTGAAGTGCCAGTACCATTAATTTCCTCTAGTCATGGGTTTTGGGAGGACCCAAATGTGTCCCTAGAGTGACTGAAGCACTCTTACCTCTTCACTGTACCCACAGAAAATTCAACAGTAAGGAAGTTTTCCTGCATCCTAAGAGAGAAACTACCTAGTCATAAAAGACTTGCTATCTCTAACAAAAGATCACATCAATCACTTGGATGTGGTAAGGCATACAAGCAATCTACACAGGATTCCTCCTTACCTGGGGCTGGGAAGGGCTGGCAGTGAAGTTAAAGGCTTTGTTGGTCCTAGAAAACAAATGCCAGAATGTTGAAGGCTAAAACTTTCAGAGCTGGAATACACACAAAGTACCCTCAGATTAAACAAAAGAAAAAAATATTTTTTTTTTTCTGGGAAGGAAAAATAAGGCAAGAGTAGGCGGACAGACCAAATCCCTTAAGTGATGTTCAAGTGATACATGAAGAAATTGCATTTGTATTCTCACATCCCAGCTTACTCAAGTTGGAAGTTCTCCAGCCTGGTGACCAGCAGCTCATATGCAATATTGAACGGTGCCATGGAAGCGACGTCCACAAATATAATCTGGTCAGAGGGTCTTGTTTCAGGTGTTGGCTCAGAGGGACAGAGGGTCCGACTCACTTCTTGGTAATTGTAGGTCCTCTGATAGCTACAACAGCCAGGGGAAGGAGGGAAAAGAAAGTTAGTTGGGAAAAAGAGAGAGAAAGAGAGAGAGTGCATGCAGTTAAAAAGTTGTTCAGCACTATTAAGAATGGTGTAATTTTTCCCCTGCTTGCGTAACTGAAATCCTCATCTGAAAGGCCAGGAGCATTCAGCCTTTTATTTGGGTTCAAGCTTCACCTCTGTTGCCTCTTACAGTCTGCACAAGGGACTGGTCATCCTTAACATTTCACTTCCCTTGGGGACATCCACGACAGCTGTGGATCTCTAACATCTGCCATTTAGTGGAGGCAAAGAGAGTAGCTACAGCCACTGCTGTAACTATCCCCGGCATCAGGCAAAACACTGCAGTATATCTGCTGCTGGCATCAGGATTCAGTCACAGAATGAAGCTTCTCAAATGGTCTAAGGTGTCTGAAAATTCTCTGTATTTGCAGTCCAACGAGCTCTGGGGTTGATGGGTATACAAAGCAGCATTGCTTTTGCAAAGAAGCAGTCCCAGAACAATCACCCCCTACAATAAACTTAACTTACATGTTCCTGAGGTGAGAAACAGAAGCTTTTTTTCCCTCAAATGCACTCTAACTCAGAAGTTGGGGTACTCTTTCAAGAGCCTGTTCAAACCCTGCTCCAAACTAGAGCTCAGGAACTACATGCACATATGGCAGGCAACTGTGGCATGACAACAATGACAACAATGATGTGTGGAGGATTCACTGACTGAAGAGACACAGGCAGATCCCCCGCAGACAAGCCTCCTGGTACGCTGTGTACATATCTGAGAGGCTAAGAGCCAAGAGCAGGCTGCCAAGTAAGAGGTTACCTATCAAATCCTCGCCTTCCTACACCCAGCTGGCAGTGAGCAAGAACACTCTGCATCCAAGCCCTGCAGTCTACACAGGTTACAAGATGTAGCACTTGAGGGAGGCTGCTGATGAATGAATACAGATGGTAGATGAGTGTGTTACAAAGAAGAGACTCCAGTACTTACAGGCCTCGAAAAATCAGTGGGACCTGCCACGAGAGCACTCCCTTTTGCTGGCGAACTACAAACAGGACGGGGTACCGAAGGTTCTCGGAGCTACTGTTCACATACACCCGCACTGCATCGACCTGTGGGCAGAGACAGTACAGGGAAGTAAAAGCTGAAGGTAGAGAAGAACAAGACAGCTCCAAATTTAGGTGGGAGAAGCCTCTCCCCATTCCTCAGTCTGACCTAGGTGCTGACAATATGCACAGGGAGATAGCAGTGTTTATCAGTACACTGATTATTTGGATCCAGAAGACATTTACAGAAGTGCCTCTCTGCTGATGCTGCAGTCCAGAATCACAGCCCTGTGCCCAGGTCAGGGGTGACTGTCAGACAAGATACAGGGGACAAATGCAGAACACATAGGAGAGTTCCATTGCTTTTTCTGGGAGCAACCTGAATAACCTGTCTTACAAAAATCAAGGAAACACATATAGACACACAAGACGAAGACCCAAAGCTGCAACTAAGAATTTTCTTGCTGAGAGTCTTATGTACCCAACTCAGTCAACACTACTGGGAAAATCACAAAGATGACAATAATAGCCAAGGATGAAAAAGCAGGTTAGCAGCTGGCTTTCATGTAAACAATTCCAAGACAACCATAATCCCACCTAACAAAACAGGAATATACTGCTGACTGCCCTCAAGTGGACAGAAAGGCTGCTTGTGAGAAAAGCAACAAATGAAATTTCTCCTTACATTATCTGGCTACCACATGGATGCAGAGGTAGGACAGCTGTGGTATAGAACACCCTCAGTTCACTATTGGGAAGCAAGCAGTTTGTCTGCACCACATGGAAATGTCACCATTTCCATGTGAAAACAGTATCCCTTCAGCTCCCTCTCCAGAACTGTAGACATTGATCAAGAAAACAAAATACAAAAGTGCATAACTCACCATATGATAAGAAACAGTCCATCTCAATTAGAGGCCTTGAAATAATGAAAGCGTATTAAGCAGATAATATATACACATTTTGAACCCACCACATCTTGAAAGATTATAATGGACTTTTTAGATCAGTAAAAGACATCTCTCAGATATTTTGACTTTATACTCTCCAAGAAGAGCAAAGCGACAAGAGAGTACCACCTTCTGAAAAGAACACACAGAATTAGCAAGGTAGAAGAAGCAGAGCTACCAGAGATGGCAGTTTATTCTTACCCTGAGGACACCAGTTTCAGAGAAAGGACTTACAGACATCAGTTTCAGAAAAAAGACATATCTGCAATTGCAAGTCTAAAAGAAAATTTCCTGTTTATTCTTGTTTAGGGATTCAAGGCTCACATGGGAGTTGAGTCTAGTGGAACAAAACACCTTCCTGAAAGTCATAATTATTATCAGTTTTCCTGACATTATCACCATAATACAGAGGCAACAGCACCAATTCCTAAAAAATTAAGTCTTCAACAAAAAAACCCAAACCAAAACAAAACATTAAAACCCCCTTGAAATAGAAGGACAGACATTAGAATCTTTTCCCATTGTTTTCTGGCTTCTAAACCTTTGCAAGGCTCTTTTGGCCTGCTTCCCAGTTTTTCCTTCCAGTCACAAAAACTACATACATAATTTTGTTTCCAAGTATATTTCACCAGAAGGTGCTAAAACACAGTTAAGAAAAACAGCACCACAAAACAAAACACACAAGGAACACCTGAAGGGTGTCACCATGGTGGGCCTCTGCCAGCAGGCAGCATTGGAAGGTAACCTGGTGGCTTCCTTAGTCCCTGTGGCCGCCCTAAAGGAGCCGAGCCAGCACACATTGGTATAACCTGGAACCACAGTGACTGGGCTGAACAAGCTCCTGCTTGTTTGCTGGTGTTTGCTGTGACAAGGAACAGAGACATGAACGAAGCGACTGGAACTGAACAAGAAAACAATCTGAAGAGCATGAAAATACAATGGTCAAGCCCGTCTCCTGCAAGAACACAGAACAATTCTCCACCCATGGAGAAAACAACTATCATGGCAGAAAGGACATATTTCAGCTACCTGTCCAGCAGCTTTTTGCCCACAAAACAGTTAAAGAAAGCCCACCTCCACAGGTCAAGTGATTCTCACTTGCCTCAGGCTGGACATGGCTCTGTGAACCCTCCAGGGCTCAGCACATCAGCTCAGTGCAATGGGGAGCTCACATCAGACTCACAGAAAATAGCACCACTGGCTTGTGTATCCTCAACTATCCATAAATTCAAGCCAGAGATTGGGAAATTCTCTTCTCCTCTGACTTCACAAATACAGACCATAATCCAGGACACGGGCTATGCATATATTGCAGATGGTCAGGTTTTCTTAATTGTACATGAGTATGTGTACATTAAATGAGTACAATTCATACCCAGCCCTCTCCAGCCTCTCCTCATAGGAGAGGTACTCCAGTGCCTTCATCTGCTTTGTGGCTCTGCACTGGACTCAGTAAGTCCATACCTTTCTCATACTGGGGAGACCAGAACTGGACACAAGTAGGATCACCTAGAGCCAGCTGACCATGGATGGAGACTCCACAACCTCTTAGGGAGACCTGTTATGGTGACTGACTACCCTCACTAAGAAAAGAAAGTTTCCTGTCTATCCTAGAGAAAGGCAAGGGAAGGGAAACAAAAGTATTGGTGATTAATGCTCTGACAGAGGAAAGCCTGGCAAGTGGGAGAAGGTCCCTTCCCTCTGCTGTGATCCAGCAACCAGACTCCTCATTTGGTTTCCCTCTCTTCACAAAACTAAGCTGATTATATACTGCCTACAACACTTATTCAGCCTTGCTGCCAATTCCATTATCTTACAATACTAGTAGGAAATAGGAATACCAGGAGAGGGAGGTAAGATTCTCAAGACTCAGTATTATTTTAAAGCTAAGCACTTAACCCACATGAAAACTGGCATATACTATATTACTACCATAATGACTTCTCTACATCCTTATTGTGCTCAGCATTCTGTATTTGCTCCTTGTAACAGCTGGTTACAGCTCTTTTGCCCTCTTCCCCTAAAAGTCCATATTCAGGTGCCTTGAGCTCTTTTTGGTCTGATAATATCTGGGGCAGCATCCAGCTGCATCAAAGCCACCCAGGGCCTAAGTATGGGCTTCACAGGTGCAATCCCACTACACTTCTTTCCCCCTTTCACCTTTCTGCACTTTACATAAGCAAAGCTGCTTCCCAGGCCACATCCAAACAGGGTGCCTCAAACAGAGAGGAACATGAGAAAGTCAGAAGCAACAGTTACAGAGCAGCTCATTAAGAAGATCCCAGTGTACTTTAAATTTCACCTCAATATATCAGCAATTCACTTGCAATGAATACCTCTGCTCCTCCTCCATTTGCACATACCCAGATCAATGAGGAACACCACACCCGCTAACCCCATCAATATCTTTATTATAAAGTCCAGGAAACAAACAGGGTGATTAAGAGGCTGGACAGGTGGCAATTGAGGTTTCAGTCCATCTAGTTATTTACCCTGCTGCCATCACCACAGCAACACAGGGCCTCCTGTGGACAGATCCTCCACTTCCAGTGGAGAGGCCAGATCTCAATCCCAGGATGCAGCTCTGCTCTCCCCCTCACAGCATCTCAAGGATACAGCAGCTGCTCCCAACAGCTTTGGTTGATGGGCATCTTTCTTATACAACAGCTATTTCTCCCAAACACAGCAATAAAACAGGTGGGGATTTGCCTGCTGGCCAAACCTGCACAAGAAGTTCCCAACTAATGGTTGGAGATTTGGAAATAAGCTCAGGTTTAAGTCCAGCAAAATGTAGGTGCAATTACGAGGAAGCTTGAGAAAGGGCAGAAAGAATTACCATTTAACTGCAAACAGGGCTTCTCTCGTCCGTTGTCACTCACTCTCCGATTTAGTGCTACAAGGTTAGGGGGAACCCTAATTAGCATCTTGGAGAAAGACATTTTCCCTGGCAGGATGAACTGTCTAGGAGAAGCATCACAAGGGACAGGGATAAAAATGTAACACTTATGAACCGATGTTTATGCTTTTTTAGGCCTTCTTCTATTTGACCTACCTTAAACTTTTAATCCATGCTTTGCTTCTAGGTTCTCTTCCCTTGTTATAGACAACATATACATTTTCATGCTATAGATTTAATGAATTCACTATTGAGCCAATGCTAGTAATCCCATCTTTTCCTTTGAAAGTCAGCATCTGGCATTTGCCTTCAGCAAAATATTTTTAGAAGAGTGGAAAAAAAAAGCAGAAGGGGAAGAAAAAAGAAAAAGGTGATTTATTTACTTCAAACATGCTTCCCCCTCCACACCTTTGCAAAGGTTATTTCATTTTAGAAACAACCAGTTCTAACGCAAGAACTTTTCTCTGCTACAGAACGACTTCTCCCATCACACATACCTGTCCCTTCCAACACAAAACTAAGATCCCAAGTTTTAGGTAGAGACAAGAGGAACTCCAGCGAAAAAGCAGAGTTTTAATTTAAAATTATAATAATTACAAAGACTATGAGCCTCCTCTGCATCCACCCCCACTCACTTAGTACTGGTGAGATGAGGAGGAAGTTTTGCCTGGGCAGTAAGAGGGTCAACCAGGCCGCTGTCACTCCTGCATTGCCAGCACCGCTGAGGGACTTCACTTCAGAGCAGATCATTCCCAGCACAACAGAAAACTAGCTGCACCTTCCCCATCCTTGTACACTCAAAGTAGAAGGCTGGCTATATTGGTATCATAATATAGTGCTAGATTTCATTTGCACCCTCCAAGCTGAAATCCTCATCCTGGGAAACAAACTTGTGTACCAAACGCTCCCTCTGACAAGCCAGGCCCTGCATAAATATTTGTCAGCAATAACCATAGTGCTGCCTTTTGTGCTGCAGGGCTGAGGCTGGATCAGGACTGCTTCAGAGACTTCTGCTCCTCACATTCCCTCCCAGTGCTAAGGATCTGCCAGGTTCAGGGGCTGCTCACCAGCCACGCTCATAATAGTTTTGTTTCTCAGACGACTGACCTTGAAGTTGCTTCTGTGTTTCAAGGTGGACAGAGCAGTAAGACAGCTGAATAAAGAGAGAGCTCTCAGCACTGCATAAAAATGTGTTAGACCAGGAAAGACAAATATTTGTACTTCAGTTCCACCACCACCACCATGGAGATAGGAGGAGGGAAGAAAGGAAAGGAAAAAAAGTACAGCTGAACTCCATTCTCTAGACAGGAACTGGCAGAAGGAGCCGGTCCCAAATTCACGCAGCTGAACAGAACCAACATGGTTGCAAACATTAAGCAAAATAAACCAGGCTCTTGTTGACATGAAAGAATCCTTGGACTGATTATCAAATCTGCATTTCCCACAGAGATTACACATCATCTTAAGACTGTGGGGATGTGAATTTAAGGGCAAGGCAGGAGGTTGCAACAACAGTTGGTGCTGCAAGCAAAGGTTTTCAAGGGCTCTACCATGGATTCCTTCCCAAAAGTTCTTGCTAAGCAAGCCTTTGAGTCACACCAGGGCTCCACCACACTCTGTGCCGCACCCACACGCCAGCCGCTCCTTGCGAGCCTGTTGGGATTATCAGTCCATGTTGCGACAGCGCTTGGTCGCGGGCCTGCCAAGGCACCAGGCCAAGCCCGTGGGCAGGGAACACATCCGGCAGGCAAACACACAGGCTGCTCCTTACAATGGAAGGTCTCAGCGCAGGGTATGTATACAAAAGCCACTGAAGTGCTGCTTAGGTGTCATACAAGAAAGAGGTGCTTCATTTTAAAATAAACCCTGAAATTAAGTGAAGTAGGATTGAGCCAGATGGACTAGAGCAATTGAAGCAGTGGATGAATAAGCCATCAGCACTGAACTCTGCTGATCTTCACACTGACAAGGCAACGGGGAAAGCTGAGACCCTGAAGGAAAATAGTTATGAGACAGTAACAGGTTTCAGAGAACCTCTTTTCTGTTGTCTTATGAGATACAATCACCACTCCTGGCTGACAACGAAACAAGCGCAGCCCAGAGGATCATTCCCTCTCAGCCTTTCTCCCTCTCTTTGCTCCAATGTCAATAAGTCTTAATTGCCAAAAGCAATCTGTCCAAAAACCTTGGCCCACAGTTTTCTTCCAGCATTTCTGCCAGAAGTATTAAATACCCGAAGAAGCATAAACGAAGAGACAGACTCTGGGTATGTGAAGCACAGCCTCTGACACATTAACATAATTGCTCCAGGATTAGTATTTTTCATTTAAATGTTTCACTCTGTGCAAATATTCTGGGTGGATTTACAGTCCACCATGGACTTTCCCATGAGTTCACTTGTTTGCAACAGTATCTGTGAAGCATAAATGGAAGCAAGACAAATATAAAGCATGATAATATTTATCTTTTTCCGTTTTTGAAATTTTGTCCTCTAACCAATGTCACTAGGGAGTCTCCAAGACATCCAGAAAGAGAAACTGGGAGTTGCCATGCTGGATGAAGTAGGGACCTGTTTCTGAACACCCTCAGACTTCAGGAAGACATTAAAAATAAACAAATCCTTTCTTGAACAGCCAGTTAAGGAATAAACTACTCTGAAATAATTGCATCTTCCTGAACCACAGTAGCTGGAACTCTGGGCCAGGCCAACCCTTGAAACAAAAAGGTTTATAACCTTTCCAAATTTGCTGTAACTCCAAGCTCCTGGCAGTAATTTCAGGGATTGCTGTCAGAACACAGATACCTGGTTCTTTCTTGGCTTTCTTTCTTCATCTCAGTAACACTTTTGGATGTAGATTGAATTACATCTTGTAATTCACAATGTCTTTTTTTTTTTAAAACAATTTTTAATTTACTTTAAACTACACTGAAGTAGCTATTTCTGTGCTCAAAGAAAAACATCAGTGTAAAAAAGTAAGGAAGGCTGTTTCTGCCATCCTCTGCGGTTCTCCAAGTACACACAGCACAAAATTATGTTTGCATATGCAAATGTACTAAACTATATTTTCAAACTGAGCAGATGGCATATCCTTGCAATATACCTTTTACAGTCTGCACTTCGATTCCTTAAATATCCCCTGAAATAGCCGATGAGTTCCTACAGTAAAAGCACACCTCCCTACCAACAACTTCTGCACAAGTTATCTGAGGACGTTTCAGCCTCTACTTACAATGCAAATGTATAATAAATTGCTGCACTGTTCTTGGAGAGAGTTCAAACTGAGGAGAGGCATTTTGATGAAGTTACTCTTATAGAATTTGTTTTCTTTTTTTAATCTAAACATCTTGGGGCTCGGGAGGGAACAACAAAACCTGATCAGCTTTGGTTTTAAACATGACAGCCCAACAAGAAGAGAATGACTAAGATTTAGAACAACATTCAAATTCAAAAGAGGTGCTTGAGTTCAAGGACAAGTTATTGAGTTTGACAGCATGAGCTTACACATTAGAAATAAAAATAAAATTCTTGCCAGCAGTACAGTCACCATCTGAAGGTCTGCGGGCTACCCAGCAAGAAACCAGAGCAGCTTTCAGTTTTTTCCCTAAAGCCTGCAAACTGATAGCCTCCGTCAAGATGTACTCTCTTTTGGCCTCCTTGGTAGGGAATCCCACAAAATGCAAAATCCTAGAGAGATAAAGAATATTTTAAGTTTGAGGGAAACTCAGTTGCTCCTATCCCCAGCCCAAGGCAAAGCCGCCTCCCACACCATTCTTTCACTTAGGATTTCCCACTTTTGTCAGAGAGTTTTCAAGACTGTATTTTCTGATGCAAAAAACAAACAACAGTCAAGTTTGTGTTTTTAGTAGATCCCCATACCATTTCTCTCATAGTTTACTTTTGTCTTCCCCTGTAAGCAAAAGCTTTTTATGTGACCCTAGGCAGGGTCAGGAGTGTTCATAAGAACCCACTGAGACACAGCAAACACATTTCAAGTGCTGTGTGCTCTAACCTGCCTACGCTGTCACCTCCTAGGGCTGGCTGTTTTCTTTACACAAGTTACTCCAAAGGGATTCTGTTGAACCTTCCTTGGTTCAGGCAACATACACTATAATTTGCTTTGATTTTTTTTGGATTTGACATTATGCCTACATTCCTGTCTCATAAGGCATTTACTATTAGGTTCCAGAAATGGTGTGCTGAGGCTCTTCCAGTGTCCTGTGGTGAACAGACTAGAGCCAGCAACCAAAGAGCAGTAGCGTTCAGGCCCTTGAGATCCTGCAATAACAGGAGTTCTACTGACCTCAGGATATCTTCTCATGCCAGCATTTGTAGTCTTCCCAATTTCTTTGACTTTTACCTGCATCTTTGGGCTAAACTGGTGGGCTTCCACTCAGCATTAAGGAAAGACAGAACTTAACCTGTTTCCCTCAAATAGCTCAGGCTCAGCCTTCTCCAAACAGTAGATTAAAATCTTACTGCATGCATAGTGTAGCTGTGGACTGAAAGCTGGGCTGGAGCCAAGATTAACATTATGGAGAACATGTGCAGGATACCATAGGAATACTTTGAGGTAGTTTGAGGCCTGAAGGGTCCTACATGTGAAACCCAAAGCCAGCTCAGAAGCAAGAGGTGAAAAAATCGCTCTTAGAGTTGTTATAATAGACATGGGTGCTGCTGGAGTAGGACCTACACTAGCACGACAGCAGAGAACAGCAAACACAGATCTGATCACTGCCACTCGTTAAACCAAGTTGCCCTGTGTAGCAGATCAAGGAGTTTCCCTGCAGCTAGGACAGATGGCTTTGGTCTGAGCAAGTGACTCATCACACAATTCCAGAGGAACATACGAGTGAATTCCTGTTCTGGCTTCTTGCCTAGAGAAAAGCAAGTGCAACTACAATCCACACCTAGGAAACAAGAGACCCATTCACTAGAGCTCTGAGGAACACAAATGCACCATGCTCTTTGGCTGGAAAAGGCACTTGGTCACAAAATTTAAGGCATCTAATTGGAAGACTTCTGATCTTCTTCCTAGTGTTGATACTGCTCTTCCTTTAGGACAGTCAACCTTTTCCTACCTGCAATTATGAGAAAACAAAGGGTAGTGATGGTAGCAACCCTCCCTGGTAGCACACAGCCTCTCATAGACTGCAGGTAATTTTTGACCCATCACTCCTCAGACAGACTTCACAGACAAGACACTCACTCCAAGGCTACACATCCTCACACTGTACAACTGCTCAGCAGAGAAGCCATAGCTTAATCTCCCGTCAATCACACTTCATGGTAAGCTGGGCCATATGGGAACTGAGACTGGGGCTCTGTTCCTAGACCTGGCAAGGGAGGAGGAGGGAAATAGCTCCCACTCTTTCTCTTAAAATAGGTGCAGCCCACTGCTCAGCAACCAACATGTACTGCATGAATGTCCAAGAACTATGTCTGGATTGCAGCAGCTTTGCCTACAAATGGAAAGTTGGAAACTTGTTCTCTTAAGAGATACTTGGGTTTTCTAAACATAGCCCAAGTATTTCCCAAATCATACATTCAGCTGACCTGAGTTCCAATTAGGAAAAAAAAACTTCTGTTGTTTTCCTCCTCATGATATTCTCCTGGACCACTTACAGCTTGGTACAGCACATAACAACATGCACAATATTAGTGTAATTTGTGTTTTCAGCAAATTAACTGTTAGCAACTGCCAGATCTTGCAGTGATGGAAAGTCTCATTCACTTTGAATTCCGTCAGTACTCACACACACACACACACACGCTCGCTATTCTTGTTGAAAACCCTTGTATTACTGCAAATATAGAACTAAGCAGGTTCTCTTACTTGTCACATAAAGCCTTCTCCAGTCAATGGCAAATCCAGCAGAAACATTCTACAGCACTTTTTCAGTCTTCTGGGCAGGAACACACTGTGCAGGCAGCTCCAGCAAACCAGCAAAGGTCTTCTTCCTTTCTCCCTCCCAAGTAGGGACACGCTGAATATGTGGAATGAGTGTGCTATTTTTTTACCTCCCATCCTGGATGTCTCCAGTGTATTTAATCCTAAAATAAAATAATCCTGTTTGCCCAACTAATTGTTTGCCAGACTTCTAAGAGCACACATCTGCCTTTGCTGTTAGAGCATGTGGGCATAGCAACAAGTGACACAGCTGAGTTTATTACTATATTTTTTACACTCAGAGTTAAACATTAAACAAACAGCTGTACGGGGTGGGGGGGGGGGATATTTCAAAGAGCAGCTAGAAGGAAGAAAAGGGAATTCAAAAAGCAGTAAGACTACCCCACTACAAATCAAGAGTTTCCACCACAAGGAAGGAGTTTGTCATGTCCCTTTGTTCACAGGCCAATTCTAGAAGACCCTTGCAGCAGAAGTGGGTGTGCTTCTCCTCAGCACAGCTTTACTTCCACAGTTCCACCTCAGCAATTAAGGCCAAAATCCTAGCACATAAAAGACGGTCAGCTCTCCTGCCTCAAGACAATAAGGCAAAGTGTTTCTGCACAGCACAAAGGAGGGTTCTTCCCCTTCCACAGACAGAGAGAAGAAACCTGGCAATGTATATACACACAGAAGCTTCAGCCAGGTGATTTTGTCAGCATGCAACTATCATCATTTTCATTTTACCCACAAGTTGCACAGAAAGGAAGCCACATATCTCAAAGCAGCTCTGCTGCAGAGCTCTGAGTTGTGGTTTCTCCACCTTGTATACATCTGCTTGTGAGCACTCTCATGGGACTCGCCTTTTCCCTCCCACCTTGCAGGCATCCCCGTATCCCAAGGAGTAAGGATGATGATGTGGATTAAGAACATCCTCTGAGATCAGGCAAGCACAACACTTTTCATAAAGCAGCAAGTCTCTAAAGCACCAAACAGGAGAAAACGTCTTGTTCCCTCATTTTTCTCGTCCATCATTCAAGCACTGCTCTATTCAGCTACATTTTCAGATGTGCCTGAGCAGCCATAGCACGTGAGTAACCAGAACATTTACAGAGGGTTGATGGATCATAAGCCAGCCCTCAAATTTTGTCCTTGTCCCTCAGTTTTCCCTTGCTTTGTAGGTCTGGCCTCATGAGAGAAGGCAGTAGAGGGGAAAACAGCAGAATTCACAGCATCATGAAAACAAATTCCTGTTTTCAGAGCCAGATCACTGCAGACCTGACTTTGTTTCAGAGGAGAAAGCAATTAAACTCATCCATGCAGCCCATCCATATGGGAAATGCTCTTTTTATTTAATTAACTTTTTTGTAACTAAGGTTAATCGCCCATGTGGTATCTGCCTTGAGTTATCAGAGGCTTCTGGCTGAACTGCCATCAGCTCAGAGACAGGAAGAGACCAAAAAGACCAGGAAGAGCAGAGAGCTCACAACTGGAAGGCAACTGGTAAAGCACTGGCTGGCATTCCCTCACTAGGACTTCAAGGCTAAAGACTGTAGCAAAAGGCAACGACTAATACACTGTGCTTTTGCAGGATTGCATTCCTTCAGGAGACCCAACACCAAGAGAACAGCATGTCCCCAGATATATTCCCAACTCTTGCTTAAGAAAACCCTGCCCACAAGAACTCGGTCCCAGATTAAAGCCAAGATTTCCACTACCAAGCTTCTAAATCTTGAGCGATTCTTAGCAACAAGGAAATGCAGGACCACCAGGACAGCTCAGCCTTTGACCATGCCAATAAGAGGAGACCCAATCATGTTTGCCTCTCATCGGTTCGGGGCTGCAGCTGGGGAAGGGGCTGCACACAGCCACAGCCCATCACACCAACTAAGTCAGCCACCTTCTTGCCAGCTTCCACTGGCTCATCTCAGGAATGGCACATGCAGAGCTCAGTGAGGAATCACGGAACTGGGAGATCATCTTCAGAGATCATCTAGTCCAAACATCCTGCCATGGGCAGGGAGACATCTTTACTAGATCAGGTTGCTCAAAGCCCCATCCAGCCTGACTGTGAACACTCCCAATGATGTGTATCCACAACTTCTCTGGGCAACCTGTTCCAGTGTTTTACCATAAACAAAAAAAACTTCTTCCTTATGTCCTACCCAAATCTACACTCTTTCAGTTCAAAACTTGCCCCTTATCCTGTCATTACAGAACTCTGCAGAAAACTTTTCTTAATAATTTTTATAAGCTTTTATATACTCAAAGGCCATAATAAGGTCTCTCTGGAGCCTTCTCTATCCTCAGAACTGGTTCTGGGCGTCCCTCTTTAGAAAACTTCCTATGAAAGTCCATTTTTAAATAGTTTTTGTCTTCAAAATATTTCTCCTGGCAGGAGCTGGTTGCATGGTCCTCTAAGCATATTCATGACAGTGCTTGGTGAGTTCTGCATTGAAAAAAATACTAAATCTCAAACCTGAATTTTCCCTCCTTAAATATGCTCTTGACCATATCTCTGCAGAGATTTCATGTTCCAGCATATAGGACTATGAAGATTAGTTCATTAAAGTTCCTTCTTAAGTGAGGCAGTAGTCTGTACTTCACAGCCACAGGAACAGCTTACTGTCTAAAAGTAGCCCAGAAGTTGCATTTAGGTACCTGCAAACACCACTGAGCAGCCACATGCTTCCTCCCTGCCTCCTACCACTGTGCTTTCATTGTAGTTCTCCAGGAGAGAAAGCTTTTTTTTGCAAGTGTCCAGCAAAAACACACAGCTTCGAAGAGTACATTAAATTGAAGGAACCAGATTAATTTTAACTGAAGCCAGTATTCCTGCTGTCTCTGCTAACAAGCCACAGACAACACCTGGACTGCCAATAGGCCCTCATCATAATACCCAATACTTGTAACACCTGAAGAAACCTAACTGACAGCACGACCAGCTTCTAAAAGGAGGCTCAACTACGAAGTGTGCTTTTGACCTCCTGGGATCATTGGTGACACCCAACAGTTAAGTAAGGCTGGGCTCAGTTGCATCATAACCCAGACACCCAACTGCTGCCCCATAAATACCAGGTGCATTTTATTACACAGTATATAGTGTGGGGAAAAGCCATAGTTTCCATTTTCTATTGTTCTGTGCAGCTGAGGACAGGAGGGAAGATTCATCTACCGAGTTCACCATCTTTTGGTACATCAGATCATCTTACTCAGCAATTAACACCCAATCCAAACAACGGGGGCAGAGTTTCCAAGGTACCACTTAGCTACTTGAGATAAATACGACACAAAAAGTGGGGAGGGGGAACCCGCAATAACTGGGTATACATAAATGACAGGCTTCTTTCCACCACTAAACAGCCATGGATGGCCCTGGCCACGCTGCCCTGCAGCCTCCTCACGACACACCTCACCTGCACAGCCCTGCCTCACCTCCCGGGCTACCAGGGGAGAGCACCCTGATCCTAAGGAAATGCACAGTGGAAAAAACGGCATTTAAGATGGATTATTCAGCGCACACACACAAAATACACTCTGTTTTTCTGGTCGTTTGGCTTTTTTGTGGGTTTTGTGTTGGGGTTTTAAAATAGTTTTTAATGTAGCACTATTATCCTCACAACCCCCTTCTAGACTTTAAACCCATTCTGCTGTTAGAAGTGCTGGATATCAACCCCCCCTTCGGGTGTGGGGGGCATCACACCACCTGCCCACGCCGCAGCTCCTCGGACGCCGGCACCCTCCCAGCCCTCAGCCCCGGGGAAGGTGGAAGGGAGCCCGCAGGTGCACTGCGGCTGCCGACCACCGCGGCGGCGGCAGGATGCGGGCAGGACAGAGCGAGAGCCCGGCCCGCTCCCGCACAGCGGCAGAGCCGCAGCGGCGCCGGCACCTCCCCGGCACACACCCCCGACCCGGCAGGGCGAGGGGCGCACGGTGCTCGCACCGCCGCGGGGAACCCGGCGCTCCGGGGCTCGCTCCTACCTGCCCGGGCTCGCTGCGGTAGGCGAAGGCGTAGACCCGCTCCGCGCTGATGTTCACGGCGCCCCGGTAGACGCGGCCGAAAGCGCCGGGAGCGGGGTTGTCCCCGGGGCCGCCCCCCGGTGCCGCCGCCGCTGCCGCCCAGAGCAGGGCGCAGAGCAGAGCCCCGGGGGCCCTCCCGGCCATGGGCTCCTTCCTGCCGGCCCCGCGGGGCGCCCGGACCGTGTGTCCCCGGCAGGGCGGGCGGCGAGGCGCTTTATCTGCGAGTTAAATAAATAGCCCGGCGACACAGCCGGGAGGCGGCGGGGGCAGCCCCGCACACCCCCGCCCCTCGCCCGGGGGACGCCGAACAACTTTCCCCGGGGAAGGACCCTCCGCCGGCCGGCGGGGCGGGGAGGGGAGGAGAAGAGAGGCTGGACGGCGAACTGGCCAGCCCAGGGGAGGAGGGTCTCCTCTCTGTGAGCGGCCCCAAATTCTGAGCCCGGCTTAGTCGCCGATTGTCAGGGAGCTTTTCTGCTTGGGAAGCTGTGCCGTGAGCGCAGGGACACGCTGGCAGGTGGGGATCAGCATCTGCAGGGCTTCAACACTCCCTGCCCACCGCCTTACGGGCGTCCTCGCCCCGCACTCTGCCGGCTTGCTGGCGCTGCAGCTCGCACCTGCAATCCTGTATAGGGCGCTCCCCTACCTTTAGTTTTGGCTTCTGATAACTTTGGGATAAATGCTCTCGTCTTTTAGTTCAGCCTAAAGGTGCGAAAGGCAGCAGCAAATGTAATTTCATCAATTTGAAAATGGCTTGGTGCATCTATTCTTTGCGTCATCCATGGAACTGGCTACACACAATACTGTGATGCTCTCAGACTTTTCTGCAAGATGAGAGCGATACTGTTGGGCTGTGAAAAGGCAAGGGATCTCTCTCTCACGGCTCAACCCTCCTATGGTCCTCTGTTGAAAACACACCTAGGAAATGTGTCAGATCCCACGGTGTAGGGATGTGCTTTCAAGTCAGAGAAAACAGAATGTTACTTACAATGCAATCAGAAGGGTTATTCAGGCTGAGGATAAACTTCCAGGAGCCACAGTTTTATAAAGTCAGCCTGCAGTCTCCAACTGCAGTGACTCTGGCCACAGAAACTTTCCACAAATTGTGGGTTTTTCTTTTCAAGGCTGAGAGATTTCCTGGGGTGTCACTTGTTGTCTTTGGAGGAAAAGTTGCAAAGCTCAGCAAAACCAGCCAGCATGCCTTGTGCACTGTTTTGATCTCCGGGCCCTTGTGTGAGTTCTGCCAAGAGAAAAAAATAAACAATTGTCAGTGAGTTCTGTTCATCTTGAAGCAGGGTTCAAGTCACCCTGCCTCTTGTCAGAGTCCCAAGAAGTTCATTACAGGTAAAATAAACCACTTGTGATCTGTTGGAAGATGGACACTCCAACACAAAGATTTTGCCTTTCAGCCTGGAGTATCATGCTCTGCAGACCAGGAGACTTTGTGACTCTATCTTGCCTCTTAACAGGAGGTAGTGTGACCTGTCCTGGGGGACTTCAAACAGTGGTGGCACTGGGAGATTTGTGGCTTCCTCTCCCTACCCTGCGGAGTCCAGAACTCCTGAACCCCACAGCTCCTTTCTCACTCACTGCTCACTCCAGACGCACAGGTTCCTCTTGCCAGGGCCAGCAGCCCTCTAGCATGTGCTGCAGGGAGGACACTGAAAAACTCATCTCCCAGAGAGGAGACTTCAGGCAACAGGAGGAGGTACAGCAAAGCAAAAGCATGTGAGGGCCATGCCTGGTTGCTCAGAGCAATGTGACCGATGGCACAAAGATGGTGTTCTGCAAACCAAGGTAGCTGTGGCAGCTGCAAATAATTTTTGTGTCATTTGGTGTCATGCATATTTCAGATTGGGATATCAGTGCATTGTCCCTCTCTAGCTGTGTTGTTTTTGTGGCAAAAAAGCGGCTCTTCATATAGTCCACATTTTCCAATGCAGTTATGTTATTCTTAAAGTGCTTTCCCTGACTGGATGTACATTATCCTATCTTACCAAAGACTGCACATTTTCCCTTATTTTTAATTTGAGAATTCAAGTTTTCTAAGTGTCAGACTTTGTTCTTATGTTAATTTCATCTCACTATTTTGAGGCTCTTTCTGTGATTTAGCAATGGTAAACCTTTGTTCAAATCTTTGCCTCCAAGGTGTGTTACTGTCCAACTTGGTGCTATTTGCAGAAGTTTGAAGGCAAAGGTCAACTCCACCATTCAAGTTGCTAATGAAAGTAAAAAATCCTAGCAGACAGATCAGATTTCTTAGTTTTATATACCTCCCTATTGACAGGAAAATATCCACTGCATCAGTTTGAGAATTGCTGTTAAATCACACACTTGTCTCTCACTCATCTGAGACCAATTTGCCTTTATGAGTGTGGTGTTAAAGACAATGTCAAAAGCGCTACTGAAGACAAAACATATTTCACCTATTCCTTTCAGCACTTACTAAGTCAGTTATCTTGGCAAAGAAATAAATTAGGTTAGTTTGACATGATTTGTTCTGAACAAATGCACAGTGCCTGCTGTTCATCACCTTATTGTTATTTAGTTGCTTGCACACTGATTGCCGAACAGCTTGTTTCATTATCTTTCCAGATAACAAATGGAGGTTGGCTGACTAGTAACACTTCACTCAGACCCTTTAATAAAGATGAGTAGCCTATTTCCCCTTTTCATTACACCTGGATCTTGTTCTTTAAGGGCAGCATGTATTTTGGAAGAAAGAAGCAATCCCTCTAGGATACAGGATTCTCATCCAGATACACTATGGGTCTGGGTCAGTGGAAGTGATCTATGCTTGTACGTGCCACAGTACTCCAGCATCAGGAGCCAGCAAGGGCCAGATGCTCCCTGAGGGACAGGGAGCCAAGCGCCATAACACGACCAGCAGAGCAGGAACCTCACCAGCCAGGGCCCCATCCCACAGGATCTGAGCAAGACAAGCAGGGTGGGCCTGGAAATGGAACCAACAGAGGCCAGGTTGGTGGACAAGTCAGTAGCAGTGGGATAGGTCTGAGGTCAACATAAGTTAGTGACTCAGGTCTGGTGATGGCAGTCAGGGACAGATACAGTCCCAGCAGCAACCAGTGAGTCCCCAGCAGTGAGGCAGATCTGAGGTCTGGCCAGGAAGCTGGTCAGCAGGTCCAGGCCAGAGGGATAAACACAGGGGTGTCACATGGCTGCATCTCCAGCTCAAGCAGAGCCAAGGACTAGCGCTTCACCTGAAATGCTGCTCCCCTGTGAGGGACAAGAGAGCCCTCGCTGAAGCCTCCCCACAGCCCTGGTTCCAAAGTCACTGGAGGGAAGAGGGGCAACTCTCAGCTGGGCTGTCTCTAGGCTGCCAGACCTCCAGAAAAGGGGATGATGCTCTTGGGGCCCTTGTCTCTGGCTGCATGGACGGCACGTATTTTGTAACCCATTTTTCCAGTATAAACAAAGCCCAGGGTTGTGACTGTCTCAAGGGAAGGATGAACTGTGCTGGATGAGAGATTCACAAGAGTGTGGTTTTGAGTTTTTTGTTGTTGGCTTTTTTTTCTCTATAGCACAAAAGCAGAAAATCTCATTGCTCTTGGGAACAAAATAATAAAAAAACCCCAAACCAGTAAAGAAATTACATTTCCCCTGGTAACCGTGGCTGCAAAAATATCCAGGATAGAGGAAATTACAAAGGAATTCCCCAAATAATATTAACTTAGAAAGGGAAAGAGTATAAACGTATAACAAACCAAATTGTTTGGAAACTTGATGATTTAAAAATACTGTTTGCATATGTAGTCTCTGTCTTATGTAAGCTCCTCTGCGAGTTAATAGATGCTGTAGATGCTTAGCTGGCCTCTGCAGAGATAATGCCACATTTTCAGACTGCTGAAAATGCAGTGTGAAGAATAACAAGAAGAGAAATGTAGACAGGCTTTAAAGATATCTGATAGAACCTACTCTGACTTTTCTTATAGGTAGCCAAAGTGTTTGACAATAGGCTGCTTGAATGAGAAGTGACTCCAGCTTGTATTATATTTGCTTGTATTAGGTATTTAATGTTTATATTTGATTTTAATTAATAATAGCAGAGAGGTTTAATACGTTTCAAAACAGATGATGTAATGATGCAATTATGCCTTTATTACTTTTTTTCTTTCAGTCGGCCTTAGTCTTCAAGACAAATTAAAGCCATGTTAGGAGAGAATTCCAGATGTGCCCTTGATTTATACTTTTGGCTTCCAAATATTCAAACCAACACATTAATGAATCCAGTGCATTGCCTCACATGGATTTCTCTTCCCATAGGCTGAACACTGATGATCACTTTCAGGTGCATATAGTACCTATGCTGAGTGTCTACAGGAAAACTGAAGTCCAGGTGCGACTTCCACATTTGCAGCACTCCAGCAGAGACAATTGCCAAGAGTACTTCTCTGACGCTTCCCCCCCACCCCCGCCTTGTGATTTCAGTTTTCTCTTTGTATCACATGCAAAACATTTCCCTCCTTTAATACATTAACCATTACCATCTGCACCTTCACATGAACCTTTTTGCAGCAATGGTGGTAAAGCCAGAATTACACTGATGGGGACCTTAAGTGCCAGGAAATCTTGGTGAAAGGGAAAAAAGTTTTTAATGTAAAGTTGATAAACTCTATGCCTTCACTTTCCAGCTCCCATAGACAAAATATTATGCTCACACTGTAAGACAAAATGTTAACTCCTTTGGAGAAATTACATCATATGGCATTTACCTGTGTGGTAGGGAAGTGGAAGATCTGTTGCATATTCTGGGGTAAGTCTATAGGGAATATATTGCACTCATGTGTAAGCTAAATGACTCGTTTCAGAACCACCAACTGCTTTATGGAAACCAGAAATTACTTGTGGGTAGGGAGGTACACCCTTCCTTGGCGGCACAGCTAACACCCCTGTTGGTTAAATTTAAACAAAGGTCACTCTTTAATTTCCTATCACCTTAATTTCATGGTTTGTGTGACATTCTGTTCTGAACCACCCGTAAGAGCATCTGAAATGCATTTTCGCACGGGGAAATTCCCAAGGCTTCCTCAGAGGGACACTGAGAGGTGTCTTGGGAGGGTACTTGCAGCGAGGAGGGATAATAGTGAAATGAGCGAGTAGAAAAATTAAGGCAAGGCGAGATGGAAGTCGAGTGACAATGCCAGGAGCAGCTCCCTGGAGCTGGCTGGAGCGGCCAAGGCACTGCTCTGCTTGAAGGAGGCGGTGGGGGTGTCCCTGCAGCCCTAAGGGAGGGCGGGGTAGAGGCTGCTCCCGCACAGAAAACCCGACCGGAGCGGGAGCCGTGTTGCCTTGGCGTGGGGCGGGAAGAGCACGAAGGGGAGGAGGAGGAGGTGGTGAGCGGAGAGGGCCGCGCTCCGCTCCGCCCCTCCCCTCAGGGCGGGCCGAGCCAAGCCGGTACCGTGCGCGGCGTCGCTCCCGCCCCTTCCCGCGGCCGCGATGTCGCTGCTCCGCGGGCCGCGGCCCCGCGCCGCTGCCAGGAAGGGCCCCAGGAAGGCGGTGGCCAAGCGGGACTGGGATGTAAGTGCTTCCCGCTCCGGGCTGCGGGGCGGCCTCCGCTGGGAAAAGGGCCCGGGAGCCTCCGTGCCCATGGCTGGGGGAGCCATCGCCCTGCCTAGGGGCTGCCCCGACGAGATCCCCGGCTTGCATGTGGGTTCGGGCGGGCAGGCAGGCACGCCGTGTGCCAGGGGAGCACGGCCCCGCTGGTCTCCTTGTCCCTGCTGGAGGCCAGGCCTCCTGCGTCGCCTGGGGACAGCCCGCCCAGGCTTGGTGGAGGGGTTGTTTTTGGTGGCTGCCTCGCCGAGGGTGGAACGCTCTGCAGCGCCCTAAAGGCGCACCGCAGTGTACTGTTAGGCTAATTACATTGTAATTTAAAAGTTGCTTGGGGTTTTTTAAAATAAAACTTAAAAAAAACCCAGAACACTTTGCCCTCAGTTACGACTTTTGACGTGTTCCCTGGTTCCTGTTCACAGAGTACCGTCCATGACTTGACAGTGCACCGTGCAACTCCTGAGGATATTGTAAGTTTAGTAGCAATCGCTACTCCATCCCTGTGGCAAGGACATTTAGCTGCTTGTCTGACATGAAAAGTGCTTACCATGCTTACAGGGGTATTTTCTGCCAATGTTTAATCTCCTTTTTAAGCTTCTGAACATGTTGGCTCTTTAGTGCTAGTTTTTTATGATATTGAGCATCCCCAGGTCTGGCAGCTGGTGTTTTTCAGTTTTCTGTTCCCACTGGGAAGCAGTAGCTGCAGTTTTTATTTCAATAAACTGCATGCCATCATAAAAGCATAAAAACATAAACACATGAAAGCTCAGTGGATTAGTTGAAGGTTTCATCTCCGCTGGGAAGGACTGAAAGATGTTCTTTATCTGAGGAGCCTCTCAAATTCTGAAACTACTCAATTTTCATTAAACAATTTTAACACAATTTCTTTATACTGAGTGATCTGTTCATTGGAAAGTATGTGAATTCTAGTTACATTTTCTTGGTAGCACTAATTACCAGGATGAAAGAGGCAGTATGAGCTGTTATAAATTCTGACAGGTTTGTCAGGACAGGTGGTCACATTAGCAGAGAGAGACTTGATTCTACAAGTGTTTGTCTTGATAGCTTCTAGAGACTTTAGCAAGCACCTCACACATTTAATTTCTTTGATTTGTATTTGAACTATATTTTTTTATATAGATCTCATTGTTAGAAGAGGAGAAACACCATGGTGTTAATGTTCTGGTGACTGGCAGTGTTAAATCAGGAAAATGCATTATGTCTTTTTATGCACATTATAGGTGATAGTGTTTGGATTTTGCCTCCCTTTACAGCTGATAAAACTCCTGGTGAGTAAAGGGTATAGGGCAGGTGGAAACTCAGACTTCCCCCATTCCCCTTTAGGAGCTGCTTTAAATTTGGCTGGTACTGGTGGCATTTTACACTTGTGGATGTTTGTGAGGCTGTCATTGGTACTACCATGAAGTTAACATAAATAATGTTTAGTGCATGAATGATAAAATCAAGAGGAGTTGTTAGCACTGCCCTTCAAATTTTGCTTAAGATTGATTTTTGAAATGGTTTCTTTTACATTTCCATAGCTGCGTCGCCGTGAAATACACAAATCAAAAAATAAAGCACTGGCACATCTGGAACTCCAAGAGAAAGCATTGAACAGAAAATGGAAGAAGCAAAAGCAACTGGATGCGGATTCCTTGGAGAGAAGGAAATTGGCTCTGATGCGTGAGGTGAGAGCTAAATTTGCACTTGCAACCTGCTGCAGGTGTTTTGCAGCAGTATTGGCAAACTGCCCTTGCACACAGAGCCACAGTTGCTCCTCTTGTTGAATAACTTGATTTCATACATGCATACACTCTGTGTGCTGCATGCATGCAGTGACTGGAGTAGTCTGTCTGACATACCAACTCTGTTACATATAGCTGCACATTTGACTGTGCTGCCTGGCTATGCCCTCTGTAATTCTGCAGGCCTCTCTTCATCTGAACAGGAACTGTTTTCAGAATTCAACTGTTGTAAAAAGTATGTGTGTTCTTTGTGTCTCATTGCCAGCTTACCTCTCCTTCCTCATGTCTAGCATTTTTCTCTGATGCAAACAAGAACATTTCTCTTTCTGGGAGGGACACTGCTTATTTCAACAGAGAAAGTGCAGCGTCAAGGGGGCGGAAAGGGTGAGGCAAAAAGTTGGTAGGGGAGGAAAATTGACACAACAAAGATTAGTGAGCTGTAGCTGACAAGCTTGTCATCTGAGGATTGAAAAGCTTGTTCTCTCAGCATTCTAAAACACTCTGACTGTAAATATATTATTTCATTTGCTTTTGAATATTGAACTACAGCAGTAAACCTAAGCCTAGTTAACAGAGACAGTAGCTGTCACTGAGAAGTGGTGGTAGATCTCCTTCTTTTTCATGTGGCAGGTCACTCCTTGCCATGTGTTACGAAAACTAATCTGAAAATTAGCTTTCAGACCTCTGTACTTGAACAGACTGAGAATTGTTCTTGTTGGTAGAGAATGCTGATGGACAATGTTCACTTAGCAGTTAAAATAAACATGATCTGGTAGTTCCGGATTAACCGTCACAAACTTCATTGTTTTGTCTTTTGTACTTTTCAGAAGTCTGTTTCTCATCTCTGGGAACATTCAAGCATAGACAAACAAATAAAAGTACTTAGAATTGAAGATCACCACCTAGTTTTCTGTTTGACCCCCCTTTCTCTGCAATAACAATAGAATTTTTGTGTTACAGATATTTTGCTAATCAAGCCTCAGACTTTGACTTTTGTTACTTTGGTACTTTTCTGCCAAGTGCATTTCAGCAGATTATTCAAAAATCACTGTGAACGTCTAAAGTAAATTAGTTTCCCTAACGCAGCCTAGTTTCAATAATACTTCCATGCCGAAATAAATTATGCATCACAAAAAGTAGATTAGACCACACTTTCTAAGGTTTGTCTGGGCTACCTAGTATGTGACTTCATTCTTTTGCAGGTGTGAAACTCATGTTTGGGAGATAGTCTTCTATATTTGTTGCTGTTTCTAATGACAATGTACAAATCTCAATTCCTCCTGAGTGGCTTTCCCCTTCGTATTTAAGACATTACTTTATTCAGTATACTCTCTCTGCTTCTGAATCAGAGAAAAGGAAGACAAAAGGAAATGATGCCAGGCAAGATGAAACACATCTCGCTGTTGCTGTTTGAAACACAGGCATCCTCTTGTGCGTAGAGAAAAACAAAATAGATAGAGGAGAGTTACCATTTCCACCTCTCCCTAGCTTAAATCTTGTTAATTGCCAGGTCATGTTGTTCAGAGTAACTGCGGAGAGCACAAGCACTGTCAATTGTTTCCTTGTCTCTGTTACCTTGGTGACGTTTTTCCTCCTGTGAGTGTAACTTCCCAATCTCCTCGAATCGTGTTCAGCTGCAAAAGACTGAGAGACAAAAGCTGACAAGGTGCTGCTATTGGTGTTGTTTCTCATGTTGTTGTGTGTTGAACAGAAAGACTTTACAAAAGAGTTACAAAATGGATAAGCAAAATTTTAATACTTTGGGGATTTGTCTGCCTGAAAATCTAAACGAAAAAATAGAATGAGTTCACTCTGGAGGTACCACACTGATTGGTCCTGTAGCAACTTACTTTTTAAATAATGCTAGTGTATTGCACCAAAGAGTAGGGGTAAATGGATTATTGTGGTGGGGAGATTTTAGGATGGGTCCAGATAATTTTTCTTTGATAACAGTCTGAAACAGGAGGGAAGGTGTTTTTTAATGAAATTGGTAGGTGATACTAAACTGGGACAAAGTATGCTGCTCAGTGAATTTGTCCAGGGCGTGTAAATGGACCTAAAGGGGTTACAAGATGATATCACTCTTTCTTCTCATCACAAGCAAATGTGAGCTAATCTACCTTGGGAGCAATGTTCTAAAAATGTTCATAACATGTTCAGCAGGAGGGTGGAGCTTAGGAACCTGCTGATGCCAAAACAGATCTAGTGATGAGGGTAAAAACAATCTAATCAGGATAATTTTTGTCTGGTTATACACATCACTCTAATTTTAATTGCCTTCAAGAAAGGAGTCATATAAACCTTTTTCTCATTTTTTTCTTTCTATATTTTTTTTTGCTGCAGATCCAGTATAATAACTTTGTCTAAAGATCTGCATTGTTTTGATGTCAGATGGCTAAACGGAAAGACTAGATTTCATTTGTATCAGATGTGAAAACTGAATAGTGGTCTGGAAAAGGAGATATGTGAAGTGATTGAAAGATGAATGTTCACTGATTTGCTAAATGATTATGAGAAGCCTGATTTACTGCAGTGTGATGCAAGCTCAGAGGACTAGAAAAACATGGAAACTCAGATATGTAGGGAAACTTTGTGATCTAACAAAGCATGCAGTAAAGTAGGGGGGTGGGGAGAAACATTGCCTAGAATTTTTAGTATGAGGCTGAATGTAAGCCAGGAAACTTACCAATGGACATTGAAAGGAACTCCATGGAGATAACATCATAGAGTACTGAAACCATTGCAAAACAGTCTCTTATGATTCCTGGAGGAGCAAAAATTGTCACTCAGTTTTCAAATTTTGAGTAAAAGGGCATACATAAGCTTTTCCTGGGGAGTCTTCTAAAGTACTCGCAGTCTCTGGATCAATTTGATGAACCATGATGAAGTGGAGGTCACTTACATACCTCCTCTCAGGTGTTCAGGAATAACTACCTTCTCCTTAGCCGGTGGGATATAATTTTACTAGTTTTCCATTTCCAGCTTTGTGAATAAAACCAGTAGTCAGTGAGGAGTTTTCAATTGTATTCTGCTTACAAAGCCACATCCCCAGTCAGCTTCCTTGGGCTCATGGTAGCTGGATGCCTCTTGCTTTGCACTCCAAGACATCCTTCCTTAGGAGGCACCTGTTGTGATGGACTTCAGAATACTGGAGTGAGAATTTGAATACAGAAGCTGTATCTTCTGGAGATTCCCAAAATGTCTTCTGATGCCAGATGCAGTCAGCTGTGTTTACCTCTGCTGGAACTTTTGGTGGTGTGTTGCTTAAGTTTTACGTAGGATTTTCAGGAGCCAAGACTGAATTAAACAAGTCTGCTTGAAATCGGTTTGAGTCTAATCAAATAGTACAGGTTTTGGGTGTCACATGTAGGTAAGTGTTCTATGACTTAACAACATTGAGATCACATGATTTGAGGATGCATACTGATTTTTTTTCTTTTTTTAATTGCTAGATATGTCTTTGTTTTGATGAGCATGTCATAAATACTCAGCTTCTTGTGGCAGGCTGGGAGGAGAAGGGAGTGAGAGGATTTGTTCTAAAGAGAGTCAGTGCTGATTGGAGCCCCAGAAGGAATAATTGTTTAATTTTTCAGAAAAACAATATGAATTCTAGTTACTCAGAATGAAGTATGGTGTTCTGATCTATGTTATTTAGGATCTAATTGCACAATACCAACTTGGCAAACATTGTCTTGTTGGCTGTTCTCTTGGTAACTGTTTAGAAGAACAATACCAGAAAAAAAAAGGAAAAAATCAGTCTGCTCAGTGTAAAGTTTCCTCATACACTGTACTTTCAGATTCTGTCTGATCAGTACCATTTGCAAGATGTGTTGGAGCGATCTGGTCAGGTTATGGCTGTGGCAAAAGACTTGTTTGGGAATGCTCCTCGCACACGAACAGGTAGAACATCTCATCCATATGTGGTAGCACATTTAAAATTGTCTTCTTGCTTTCCATAAACAGTCTTGCTTTGCAAAGTGTTCTTTTTAACAGTTTTCATCTCATCATCTAACATGATCAGCATGACTGATCCTGTTTATGTTGGATGAAACACAGGTGAGGATATCTCCTCCCATGGCAGGGGAGAGTGACTGATGGTTGGTTATTCCACTGTGTTGGTCCACTGTGGAATTTTCACATCATGTGCTCTGGAACACCTCATGCCCACCATTTCACAGCCAAGCTACTGGCCTGTGCAGAGCACCAGTCTGAGCTGCTGCAGTAGTTCTGGTTCTCATTGCTGCATGGGCTCACTCTTTGCTCTTGGATATTGTTGAAGATTTATCAGCAATTTCTGAACGAGGCTTTTCCTTTTCTTAATTTGGCTTGTGGATCCTTGCGCTGCTGGAAGGCAGGACTGGCTGTCTGCATATGAAACCGTAAACCTAGGGTTTTTTCTCAGTAGGCTGCCCTTCTCTTTTGTTCTTAGTGACTGTTTGGTCCTGCATTCTGCTTCTGCACAAGTGTATTTACGCAGGTGGGAAGGACAAAAGCCGAGTATGTTGGCCCAGTGTATTAAATTAACCCTGTGGTTGGTCTTTGGTTGTTGTTTAAAGTGACATCCCTGTGACCCTTTTTTTTTCCTCAAGTACAGGAGCTTGATTTTCAGTACAAAGTGCTGCAACATCAGTACAGACCAAGCCCTCTGTGTTCTTCCCTGTGTCGTCTAATTCCTCTAGGTTTCCCTAATGTAACAATGGCTCCTAACTGTGACCTAGAATCATCTCAAGGACCCATTGTACAAAAAAGTCATCCTCCCAGTCAGCTTTCCATCCTTAGTGAATCTGGCATGGATTCCCAGGTAATGTATGTTTTGTTCCATGCATATCCTGTGGCTTTGTTGTTTGCACAAAGTAACAATATTCAAAGATAAGCGTTTCCAAGCAGAACTAAACTGGGTTTTGTTGATAACGTTCATAGAAGACAAGGTTAAACAGAGGTGAGTTTGTTCTGTGAGACTCTGGGAATCGTGATTTTTTGATTTCTTAACCTTCTGATATGGGAAACAAATGTCTTGTAGAAGCTCTCTCACATTACCATGCCCTCCCTTTTAAATTCTGAAATTCTCAGGAAGACTACAGCGTAATTACGGTCTAAGTGAAGAACTTTTGTATCACTTAACTAATTGCTAAATTTCAGAATATATCTCTGATTTACCAATCATATGGGGACATAGCCATTTGCACCCCAGTTCACACCGCAGCCCTGATTAGTCCTACAAGTTCATACTTATCATTAGTTTCCAATTACTCATATTTGTTCAGAGAGTTTTTAAAATTGCTTTAATACTTCATTTAGATTGCTTTTCTGTTCTCTTTCCTTTTAATAACATGTTGTACCAGGAATGCTCACTGGGGTTTGAGAACAGGCATATATTGTTCCCAGAAAACTTCCCACTGATGAAGACCAAACAGGCTGTTGGGAGCAAAAGTGATGGTGTCATATTCCCATGGTTCTCTACTCCTGTTTCCTGCTATCTTGCAAACATATCTGTAATTTGAGTTGTGGTACTTCTCTGTTAGGTATTTTGGTGTGGCATTTGCTTTTCAGTTTTTTTAATTCGAGGAGTTAACTGCAGCATCTTTGTAAGCTGTGTTACTGGATGCATGCTGCAGATAAGCTGAATTTTTTACAAGAATCCTGTACTGATTGTCTGCGAAGCTTCTGTGAGTTCTTATGTGCTTACAAAAATCATAGTTAAAGGCTCTCTGGCAAAATCTACCCAGGTGAGAAACCTGGTAGTTTGAGGAACCCTAATTCCAAATCTGGTTGCTTGGGTTTTGCTATAAATGTAATACATAGGATTTTATTTTGTTCTGGTTGCCTTTTACACGTAGAATATAAATGTAATTTTGCAGGTCTCATTATGAGGTTGTTTACCTTGTAATGTCAAATGACTGAAATTTTACAAATGCTATGATTTAGATTGCTTTTCCATATTTTGTCTGCTGTATCTTGTTTTTGGTACAGCCTTCACAGCTTTTATTTTATCCTCCAGTTTGCATGGTTTTTCATATTTAATATGTCATACAAAGAAAATATTGGATATTGAATTAGTCACTTGCTGTGTTACTTTCAGAGACAATTGTGAGTATCAGTATTTCTTAGGCACTAAAGTCCCCCAGAACCTCCCACAAAGGTGTGTGGCTTTGGGCTTTTTTTTCTGTGTGGTATTTCTATTTTAAATATGTTTTGGAGAGGAAGACTAAAACAAATGTTTTTGATTTTTTTTCCTGAAACAATTCCCTAAAATTGGTCTCTAACTTCTTCTGAAGCCCCTCTTGTTTTCTTTGTTGTCTCTTGAAAAGGCTCTTAATGAAGAGGAGGAGGAAGCATTATCAGAAGATGGACACCCTGAAGTTTTGGGTTTCAAACCCAGTATCAATTCTGCTGACAGGTCAGTACAACTACATCCATTCAGATTTCTACCTGCTTTACACTGGAAATAGGTGGAGTTAAAAGGGTGTTGAATGGGTATAATTAAGTTAGTTCTTCTGTTACCCTTTGCCCTCCTTTCCTGATCTCAGAATTCCAGGGAAAGGCCTTATTGTAACATGGAGACTGAGAATGAAAGTGAGCAGGGAACTCACCTGAGCAGTTGCAGATAATTTTAGGAGCTCTGTCTAGACATATAATCTGGAATCATGCCATTATTGTGCTACAGTTATGCTTGTTTTGAACATAGGCTATTTCGGTTGTTGAGAGAAGAAAATTCCTTGGTGAATTCTCAGTTGTGGGTTGAAAAGGATATGAGAAAAACCACCTTGTCACGGGAATCAAATGTGCCTTTGACTCCAGCAACTGTTCTTCCATCACTGGATCAGTCAGGTGAGATTTGCTAAATCACAGCAAGGCTGTTAAACTTTTCAGAGGATCCTCTCTGGAATTCCTTTCCTGTATGGGGGTGAGAGACAGAAATGTATGCTAATTTGGCTCAGATGAATTTCCAGACTAAAAAGCCAGCTCTTACCATGAAATTACTTTAGAACATATTACTATTAAGAATATGCTTGAAGTATTTCACATCTGCATGTTTTGTTTTGTGTTTAAATCAGCCCTCAATGCTACCAGTGTAATCAAGAGAACCCATTCAAGACTTCAGAATGAAGATGAAGAAGAGTCTGTAGACTCCAGTGACACTGTGAGACAAGTGCTGAACCCAAACTCAAGGAAACAAAAGCAGATTGCAGCAAAGAGTTTAGTACTTTTAAAAATAGTATACCCTTTGTCCAAGGTCCTTGATATCATGAGAAAATGTAGGTTTGAAGGGATCTTTTGGAAGTCATCGCAGGGCTAATGCCAAAATTTGATGAGGGGGGGCCTTGAGTCTTGAGCATATCTAAGGATGGATGCTCCTTGTCTAGGCTGTTTCCCCTGTGTTGTGCATGTCCATTGGCAAAGCCAAATCTGTAGGAATCTAGGAAACATAAATATGGCTCTTTGCTGCCCATTACTGCTAGTCATGGAGTTCTCTTCTAGTTCTGATACAGTTCACAATGCATTTTGGTCCCCAGATCCTACACGTGTTTGCATGAGGGGACTGACGTCAGATACAAGCTGTGACACTGTTGTAGGCGAGTTGCTTAATGAAAATGAGAAAGCAGCTGATATTTTTCATTAAGAATACTGTTTCCATGCTTTTAACTGAGAAGGACAAAAGTACAAACAGGTGTATCCAAGATAAAAGCACCAAGCAGTTGTACTTGAGAGAGGTCCTACTGTGGCATCAAAAAATCTGGGTTTTGAGGATCTGAAAATAGCTGGAATGGCTCGGGCCGTTCTTTGATGGTGCATTTCATCTTACAGCAAGAGAGGGCATTTCCTTTGATTTACTTCAATAGACAATGTCATTTCATTTGTACTGCCAAGATTTCTATACAAATTGAAATTCCAATGACTCCTTTTTTTTTTAATTCCCCTTCAGTGAAAAGAAAGCAAGTTGCACAGAACTGTGCAAGACATAAGAGAGATGATTCTCCAACTAATTTAATCCAGACTGACCTTCAGAGAGACAACAAATCCAGCCTAGATGTTCTCAACCACATGATCCATGAAGTGGAGCATGAACTGGAGGAATACGAGCGATGCACAGGCCGTGAGGTCCAGAAAAAAGGGAGAAGTGAAGGCCTCTCTGGATTTACATCATCCCTGGTGAATGCTCTCTGTCGTTTGATGCGCTACCTCAAAGAGGTGAGAGACTTAGAACTGTTCCTGGAGAGTGAGTGAAGAAGGGTGTAAAGTTACCTTACAGATGGGAACTTTGGTCTGTCTGGCTTCCAATCATTTTACATTGAACTCTGATTATCACGGCTTATTGCTTGGCTTGCATGCAGTTGGGACTTAAAACTCTTAGTTTGTTAGGAACTGGTTTGTTAGGAATTGGTATCCCTAGTGAAAATCCATAGGGGACTGCAGTGAAAAGTCTCTCAGTGTCTAACAGCAGAAAATGCCAATTGAAATAATTTTGAATTTGTTGTTTACATATGCTCAGACTTGTAGCAGGGTATTAACTACAGCATTGTTTACAAATTCATTGTCTTCGTTTGCCTCCCAAAGGTGATGCTATTGTCACTCAAGCAGTGGACCCAAGACCCCTGTTTTCTTTGAGGGATTCCTTAGCACTCTTTTTCTATCCATAACAACAGCTTTACCTTGAGCAAGAATGACTTGAAGTGCTCACTGTAACAGTGCACAGCTGGGAGTTAATGACATTCCATGAAGAAGACTACCTGTATGCCATGTAGAAGTTTGGGGTTTTTTTAAATGAAAAGGTAAAAATAGAGTGGTCTATTTCATGTGTATCCCAGAGCTATCAAGAGGCAGCAGTGCCTCAGAGATTCATTTGGTCTATGTGACATTTTAAACCAGATTATGACAGTTCCTGCCCTTCTAATAGCTGCACCAGACTATATTACCTAAATCCTAATGCTCTATTTCATAACAAAGCTAATAGATCTCTAATGAATGTGGAACTGTCTTATTTTGGTTCCTTTTCAGAGTGAAAGGGGAAACCCATCTTATTTTAAAATCCTTTTTTTTTCTTACCAGATGTATAATAACTTAATCCTTGTATTACTCCGTATTTAATCAATATGAAAGAATTTATTTTAAGTCCTGTAAGCAAACAGTAAACTATCAATCCAAAAGTGAAAAGGAGCTACCATCAGAAGATGGAGTTCAGCTGAGAAAGTCTTATGTTTTAAGAAAAGTTAATAATGCTTGTTCTTAAAATTGTAATACCAAAGCAGGGAATTAAATTTGGTTCTTTTGCAGTTACAAGGAAGGATCTTAGAATTTCAGGAGAATATTTTCTATTTTATTAGGAATACATTTAATAACATCAATTTAATAGCATCAAATTCATGTGACAAATGTAATTGCAGTTATTATCTTATTTAGGTTGTCTTTAATTTGTTTTCTACAGAAATGAGTTATTCCTGAGCCTGACTTCTTCCAAAGCTACTCCCATAATTTTTCTTGTGTTACCATTCCATCCTTCCAGAAACTGATTATTGCTTGCAGAATTGTCTGCAACACTCATAAATTCACGACCTAAATTCTTAAGTAGCAATATGAAGAAGTCACTCAAGCTGCATAATGTGGTTAATTGTATTCAGGCTTGCTTGAGATAGACACTGCATTCATAATATAAAGGGAGGTTTAATTACAATTAGAATTTGAGAATTTGCTGGGAAGAAGCACAGCTTTTCTTGAGTATTTCCTAAAACCTGGTCCCTGTGATGCCAAACATAAATCAAGCACTGGTGCGCACCATCTGTCCTGCCTAGCCAGCAGAGTTAGCAGGATTCCAGTGCCTGAATTATAACTGGCAGTGCCTTTTGCAGAAAAGCAGAAGGATTGTAATAAAGGATGTTTCTTAATTTATTCTCAAAATTGCATCTAAAAGGTAGGAAGAGAAACTTGAATTCAGGAATCTTTCATGGAAGTGTTTTTATTAAGTGATAAAAAATTAACACCTATAAGAAAGAAATAGTGAATACAGAAGAGGCTAAAGAAAACAAGAAAAAGAAACTTCTGAAAAGTTTGCAAAACCATATGAAATTCTTAAAGGGAAATGGATAAATCTGACTTGGTTTCTGAAGTAATTTTTATATCATCTTCCAAATGTTAGAATTAATCATTCTCTCCCCATCCCCATTCTGCTACAAATGCTGTTTCTTTGCCAGACCCACATGGCAAAAAGAGTATAGGCATATTCCCTGAATCTGTGCTGCTCTGTTCTCCCTCTCTGCTGCATGTTCTAGTGCAGGGTAAAAGCTCATGTGATTAGAGCCACACCTGGCAGTGGGCTGGGATGAAGATACTTTTTTCAGGGTATACCAGACCCAAATCCTACCTGGGGGTAGCAACGGATGTTAACCCTGATGTTTACCCTATGCATAAATGTAAGACAGAGCTGCTTGGACTAGGTTAATGCTGTGTAGAATTAGTAGATACAGTAGCCCACCCAGATGATCTAAGGCATCAGTAGGCTTCATCACTGCTACTAGGGCAGAAGTGCTTATTTTGTGCTGTCCTTAGTTTCTGAAAAGAGAGGACCATGTACAGGTTGGGGTTTTTTCCATTTTCTGAGCCAGCCTGCTTCACGTGGATCAACACAAAAACCCCTGTTCTCTCCAGCTGGAAGAGAAACAGAAAATGGATGGTTTGTCTCGTGTACTTAAGGGATGTGTATCTGCCTGTCTTTGTGTCTAGTGGCAGTATTTGTGAGTTAGTCTCAAAAATACTTATTTATTCATTCATTTCATGTGGATGCAGAGCTGTTTGTCATCATGCTTTCGAAACCCGCTAGGAGACTTTTTCTCTCTGATGGAAAGCATTAGAAAGAAAGTACTTCCTCCTTTACTTAGTCAAATTTGTCTTCATTAAGGAATTAGGGAAACTAAAGATTAGGCACAAGTGGCATGGGATACTGACAAGCATCAGCACACACCTGGAGTTTCTTGGATCCTCCCTGAAGATTCAGTGACTTAAGAAACTGTATCTGTGCAGAGAGAAAATGCTTTTAGTTACATCCTGTGAGAGTTGTAGAGGCAGAAGAACAAGGATGTCTAGAATTCCCTACAGGGTCCTGGAGAAACAAAGGAAAAACAGTAAGCTCTCTGACAGTTCTCAAGCCCAGACAATTGGATTTTGTCATGAAAGTAATGAAGTCAATTTAGCAATAGTGGGAAGACCTGTTACATTATGATGTCATAATGACTCATTCCTGTTTCCAAATATGAGTCTGTATTGGTTTATAGTAGGTTTTTAATTTTTTCTCCCTCTTTAGACTGAAATGCAGCTGCATGAGAAAGAGATGATGAGGCAGCACCAGGAGGAGATGTTGAATGAACATAGGGAACTGATTGATGCTCTGACTGCAGAAGTACTTCAAGTAAGGGAAGAAAACATTACTATGCAGGTACTGAGCCCTCCTTACTCCTTACCTGTCTAGACGACTTGTTAGAATTCTGAGTTCTGTTGCAAATATGGGCTGAGATGCATTGTCTTATGTTCTGGAGATTTTAACAATAAACAGAAAGAAAATGATAAAATTGAATGAGGAGCCTGAGAATTATAGTAGCAGGTATGGGTCTGGAATGTTTGGAAAGTCGTTCCTTTATCTTTATTTAATTTCAAAGCCTGAGAAAGTACTGGTTCTGTGAAACTGAGCTTTGCTCTGTCCTTCTAAAAGTTAGGCATCGTCCTTCACACTTCTATACTACTGGAGCAATGAGTGTATGTAATACTACATTTTCCTTTTTTTAGTTTGCAGTGGAGGTAGATTTGATCAATGGCTACATTTGGGAACAGAGCAATTAAGAAACCTCAGAGAGGAAGTGATGTCATGAGAAAGAAAAGGGAAAACAAATAATTTTTAAATGAGAAACATGGAGGCAATAATATTTAATCCTCACTGGAAACCTACAGGATCACACAGTAGTATTAAGAGGCCAAATTTCTTCTCAGGGCTGCTCGTAGTACATAATTTTCTAATTTATGTTGGTAGAACACAAATTTCTATAATTCTGTGTATGGTTTTTTTTCTTTCTTTAGAAGAAGCTTCAGCAATACATGACGATAACAGATGAAAAGCTGATGTGT
>VYZT01062014.1:9810-36330 GCA_013400735.1 Pomatostomus ruficeps | reverse complement strand
CGCTTAAAAAAAAAAAAAAAAAAAAAAAAAAGAAAATTGTTTTTATAGTGTCTTTACCAATAAGTGAAATAGATTGAAAACTGTTACATTGGATATAACTTTTTGTTTTTAAAGAATATTACATGGAATTAACTCAAAGGCTAGATTTCTTTCTTCAAATACTGAAAACAGACAATGCTGTAAGCTATGGTACTAAAAAAATAAGAAAAAAATGAAGAATTGGTGTTGTGTGTGCTGTGAATGGGCATATACATATATTTCTTGAAAGAAAAGATGTTAATTTAATATTCATGAAAATTAAAAAATATCCCATGAGAGGGAAGGGAAGGAGCATCTTTTTGATCCCATAAGGCTCTGCAGCCTTTGGTGATGCAGGTGGCAGATCCTGAGTGTTCCAACACTGAAGGATAAACACTGACCTTATGTGCATGTATATGCAGAACACTACTCATAAGCGCAGAGGTAGCATAAGCAATAATTAGAAGATTAATGGAGGTATTTTATGATTTTGGAAAGATTGGAGTGAATTCAGAAAAGGATATTAGCCATAGTGGTCTGGGTCCTGGAAAATGCATCATGTCATAAACTAATTTATGAAACACTAAGGTCAGCTTGTGCTTACTCTATAAAAGAGTAGGGAGCAGGTAATATTGTTAATATGCACACTAAGAAGAGATTTCTGACACTGTTTTTCAAATGGGAAGAAAATGGTACAGGAAGACCAAGTGAAGGAAAGTTTTAGGCAGGTCAGCTAAGAACAAAAGTAAGGCACTGTAATTTTTTCTGTTTGTTTGTTGGGGTTTTTTTAATCATAAGGACTCTCTGGAACTATTGAGGCTTCAGATAGGCTCACTGGACTTTGAATCACTTGAAGTACTCATATCAAGACTGAATAAATTTCTTGGGGGAAAAAAGTTTCAAACAGAAATTGAGTCTATTAAGTCTATTAAGTCTATTCAGTCTATTAAGACTGAAATCTTTTAGCCCATTTTATGTAATATATCAGATGAGATGACACAGCAATCAAAGTAATCTTTTAGTACATGTGCTTCAAGATCAGTTTTAATTTCATTTCCAAATTCTTTTATTTTCTTAAGGTTCTTAGGCTGAAACATTTGAAGCTGCAAAGTAATAGGGAAGCCATAACAAATATATTTGCTCTGAACCATTTATATAATTCCTACTTTATCTCAATTCCCAAATATTATCTGGACTGTTGTTAGTACACTCTGAGAATATTTCGGCAGATGTAATTAAAAAGCATGTACATTTAGGCACTGATATAATAATAGGAAATCAATACCTTAAGTTTGATTTTTAATAAATTGGGTGTGGCTTTTTAGAAAAATATGTGTTGATGGTCCCAATTTTTTTGTCATTTCAACAAAAATCATATCACCAAATTATGTGGTATTCCAAATTTTTCAAACTTTTCAAGGTGATGTTTGGAGGGACACCTAAATGAAGTTAAAAAACCCCAGTATTCAGTAGATCAAATATCACCCCTATTTATCCTTTGCATTATGAAAACCATAATAAGTGCAAATATTACCAGTGTTTTAATATTACTATTGTTTTAATAATATTTCAATTCATATGTTAAGTACTGCAAATATAATATGACATAAAAGTCTTGAACTCAAACTTTTAGCTCATATAGTTTTAACTTTACATGGCATTTTACTTTGTTCTGGAAAATTTTCTCATTTTTCAGTAAAAGGAGATTGTGCATTTCATAACTTGAATGCATTTTTTTCCAAATAGGGTATAAACACCTCACATGATTAAAATAAGAATGTGAAAAAGTGTACTTAGCTTTCAAGCTTACACAGAAGAACAAAGGCTAAACATTATTTAAAAAGTTTATGCTCTTTGACAAATTTTGCCTCTTTCTAAATACAACACAAAATTCAAAATCGCATTTTTGTTACCAATGTTCTGATGTCTTTCTGTAGAATGCTTATGAAATATACAACTTTTTTTTTTTCCTAATATGAAATTATAAACCTGGCAATGAATTGCTGCAAGATTTACTGTATCTGCTACTTTTAGTATATGTGACTCCAAGCAGAGTCAAATTAAGATGCACTGGATCACTAGGTCAGAATTGTAACATGAGAGCAAATGAAGTGAAGACCAGAAAACATGAATTTTTGAGATGTGTAGTGTTTAAAATCACTTGATAGATGAGAAACTTTTCCTAGGTTGTACAAAATTCTCTAGGCTATACTTCATATTTCTTCCACTCAGCCTCCCAATTGCTTCAAATCTATTTATTTCCACAGTGGCCCTTTGATTAGGAAATCAGATACAAAACAGTTAAGAAAACACCATTGCTTAAAAAACTACTGTTTGTCTTATGCAGATTACTTTAAAAATCATCCCATAATACTGATTAATACAAATATGCTCAATCAATTGCCAAAAAGTAAAATAAGAAACCAGTATTAGAGGAATGGGGCAAAGAAATAAAGTTCAGACTTAGCCCTATCCCACTGACATAAGTAAAGAATAAGGCTATATCCAGGTTATTTATCCTGAAATTATTTGGTTTTTTGAAATCTGTTTTTAAACAATAGAAAGAAAAAACAACCCACAAAAAACCCACCCCAAATCCCCCAAAAAGTCTCTATAAGAACTTTCTCCACTATTATTATATATAAACCAACCATGTCTTCTATTTTTGTATTTGCAGTAATTTCATGGACAAAATACAGAATGCTAAAATTCAAATTTATAGAGACATTGAGTGCAATCTGAAGACTCTACATTTCAGCACCATGTAAATTTTGGTATGTGTTTCCTGAGTGTTGTGGTGGATCATGTCCACATGGATGGATGCTGCCTGGCCTTCATGTAGCAGGCTGATGACGTGTGGAGCACAGAGAATGCCCGAAGAAACACATCTTGATGAAATCAATGAAACTGATGGTGAGTTGGACCTCTTCTTCCATATTTATTTCCATTAATTTCTTTGATGTGAGTATCCAGTGTACACAGATTCCCCCAAGGGCCCAAATTTATTTTATCCAACCCTGAACTTGGCATCCATTAACTCTCTCATCATGCATGGTTTCATTTTGTCAATTACTTTCTCACAGTAGCACAATTCTTCTCTCTCTAGCTGTTGCACTCAGTAAGATCTGGTGGGTTTGTAGACATCAGTTTTGTTGACTTCAGGAAATAGTTATGTGAGTTTCATTACATGTATTGATCTGCCAATAGGGGAAGGTTTTTTTTTTTCAAAATTCATTTTGATAGTAGTTGATTTGTGTTCTGAGTATGAGGATTTCTCTATATATTTTTATCCCAATGTAAATGGATATGTTATCATTACTCATTTTAAAGTCTTGTTGCCATGGGTTCTTCATACTAATAGTGATTTTTCTAAAAAGTTTCATTGAATCTGCCTCATTTTTTTGTGCTTAAAGAAAAGCAGGTGTGGACTGAAGTTGTATTTTGAGGTTCATTTCTTTCTGTTTGTACTTTTAAGAGTAAATCTATATGTAGTTGGAATAAATGTAGGAAAGTATACAATGTGCTTAGAGGAAAACACTATTATAGTATGGATAAAGAAAAGAAGTAATTATGCATTTTTAAACTCAACAAAGAGAGTTAAGACATGATCTAATCTTTAATATATTTGTCAAACTTTATTCTTTGCAATGCAATTAGATTTGATGTCCTCTTTAATCTCTTCAACCTTTGTTTTTATTACTATTGCAACTCAGTACATCTCTATTAGAATGTTTTCTTTTTAAGAGCTGTTAAGTAGCAAAATTTCAATTAAAAAACTATATAATTGCAGCTGACCCTGTAAGCATTTAACTTGTAATATAGAACCACAAATTCATAGAATGTGGCTATATATACCTAAATATATGCCTAAATATCCTTAATTATACTTAAAGAAAGATTAAATCAGAACTGAAAATCAGCTCCTACAGAAATTTGGAAGAAAATACATAAAATCTTTACGTCAGAAAATCCTTACAATCTTCTGTAGGCTGTTTTCTGACTGAACTCACATGGATAAAATTCTCTCATGCTGTTCTGAAATAGTTTGTCTGTGAAGCACGTGACATAACTGATGGTATGCAGAACTTTATTTGTCTTTTCTATAGGAGAACCTGCCTGTGTCACAATTTGTTTAGTTGTTTATAATCAGCACTAACAAACTGATAAAACCCTTGGTGTTATACTGCACTGCTATGAATTGTTCTATTCCCTGTAAAGCTAATAACTAGATGCCATTCATGATTGTATAGGTTGTGGCTGAGATGGAGTTCATTCTCCCACAGCAGCCCTCGCAGTGCTGTGCTTTGCACTGGTAGCTGGAAAGGTGTTGACAACACTGCAGTGTTTTGCCTACAGCTGAGAAGCACCAGCACAGCATCAGCACTGTCTCTCAGCATTCCCTGCTCTATCGAGGGGCTGGGAGTGGGCAGGGTGCTGGGAGGGAGCACAGCCAGGCCAGCTGACCCAAAGTGACCAAAGGGAAATGCCGCAGCATTCCACATCAGCCCAGATACAAGAGCGAGGGAAAGGAGGAGGAATGGGGGGGTATTTGTTATTTACAGTGTTTGCCTTCTGGAGCACATTGCTATGTGCGTTGAAGTCCTGCTTCCCAGGAAGTACCTGAACATTGCTTGCTGATGGGAGGAAGAGAATAAACTTTTTTTTTCCTTTGCTTGTGCATGTAAAATTTTGCTTTTGCTTTAGTAAACTGTCTTATTTCAACCTACAAGTAGTTTTCCATCTTATTTTCTCTCCTTGTCCAGACGTCAAGGGGAGTGAGAGAGCTGTGCAGTAGGGACCTGGTGTCCAGCCAAGGACAACCCTCCACTTCTCTAGTGGAGATATAACTATTATTTTTGCAGTCACTCATCAAATGTACAAACAAATAAACAAAAAGAAAAAACAAACAAAAAACCAACAAAAACCAACCAAACAAAACCCACAAAGCTGGAGAAGGAAGCTACAATAACATTGACCAAAGTTTCATTTTGCTTTGCTTTTTTCTTCTCCCCTGAAATAAACAATTGTAAAAGAATTACTATATACTTCCACAGAAAGCAAGATCTTTTTGATCTGAAACAATACCACCATACCAGGTACTTGTGAAAGAAACAAATTAAAGAAGTCACTAGCATCACCAAAAAGCAAAATGAGTAATTTTCCTTTTATTCAGAAGTACAGTGTCTAGGGATATTCATCAAGGAAAAATAGAGCTGTTCTTCAATTCTTGTCTCTACCTGAGGAGCTTTTGAATTCATCTGTCATACTTGAAATACCTGACTAGGCAATATTTAATATTCAGGTAAGTATATGGTTAATTATTGTCATCCACTATTCTTTTCTTTTGAAAAGAATGTTGGTATGAATAATTGTTCTCTCTTATTCCACTCCACGGAAAGCTGTTGACACCAGCAAATGAAGGATCTTTTTTCTGTACCTCACCAGAACCTCATATACTCAATGCTAATAGGACTATTAGAAAAGCATCTGAATCCATTTCTTATGTACAGGAAAATATTTAACTTGTATGATTATTTTCTTTGAGCCATATTCCTCTTGACAGCATATGCAAACATCAAAAAGCTATTAAATCTTTGTATTTGGAAATTTCAGTTAATGAAAAATTCAATCCATCACATATGATATCTCAAAAAAATTTTAAGCCTACATACTATTCTGGTTTCAAGATCCTGGGAAGATATAGAACAACCTGATATATAGGCAACCTGATGCACATTCTGTCACACACCTTATGGACCTCCTTGCTTATATGTATCATGCAAAATTATAGAATCCCCTTTTAGGCTCTCGCACATCTTATTCTGCAATTCCCTCAGAAACATCAGTGATGTTTAATGTGGTTTAATGAACTCCAGTGAGACCTTAACTGAACAAATAAAGAGACACAGAGGCACTTAATGAAGTATGGAATCAAGCTTCATCACAGAAGGGAGTAAGACCTAGCAGCAGAGAGTGAAAAAAAGGCTATAATGTTATATATTATGAACATTAGTGGGGGGAAAAAAGAAATTAAAATTCTATACTATCTTCTGCTACTAATATTCTTGAGCATTGCCAATAAAACCTTAAAAAATGCAAAACTCTTATAATGCAACAATTTCTACGCTTGTGTTACATGAACTGTTTCTTGGTGATAACATTTTTATTTAATTATGTCTGTGAGCATCATAACTTATATTGATGAACATGGATTGGCATAGTTGTTTAAGCCTATAATGAACTAAATGTTATACAGAATACAATTTTCCTCTTCATTTACTTTAATTATTCTAGTTGTAAATGCTGTTGCCTTCCATGATTACTGAATAAATCTCACTGTAGGATCAATTACTACAGTTTAAGAATTAGACTTAAGAGTGATTTTGTAATTATGTACAGTTTTTGTGCCATTAGATCTCAGTATTATTCATCCTAAAATATTTGGAGATCTAATGACATAAAACATTAGAGTCAACATCCCAGGACAGCTAAATACCAAACTTTTGTAAACATCTCACTACTTAACCGAACTACATTTTGCTAATTTGGCTTCTTTAATGTTTTAAATGATAATGATAAAATCAAATTTTGCTAATTTTTGCCAAAGAGTAAAAACACCAATAAAATCAGGTGGTGGAGACAGATCCATAAACATTGCATAGTTCTACCTTGCAGAAGGAAAGAGGGACCTAAAACTTTTTAAAGATGGTTTTAGAGGGTTTCTGAATGGTTCCCATAGTAATGGACAGGTATAACATTCCAGCAGAAACAAACAATTACAAATCTGCTAGCTGGATTCAGAAATTTGTTGACAACTGAAAGCTATTATGCAAACTAAAGAATTCAATAACATACTAAACTGATCCTAATTCATGGTACAATCAGAGTGACCCCATCACTGTTTAATCTCTTATCAGGAGATAGAAGTTTAGGACCTTAAATTTTCTAAATTGATATATAATCCAAACTAAATAAAAGACAGAGTCAGAAACATTGTGACAAATTACCATATTGATATATATGCTAATCTGCTCTGCTATCCCCTTATAAATGTTTCGAAATTAAAGCTTGCATCCTTCATTTTATTCTGTAGAAAAAGAACAAGGAAAATGACCCCACTTCTGTTAACATCAGCTGTTATAAACAAGCAAAATTTGAAGGATGCAATGAAAACTAATTCATGAGCCAGTGACCAAATTTATAGACAGAGTTATACATTAACCCAAATAATTCTAAGTGAAACTACTGAAAAATATAAATCAGTATATTTACATGTTTCTTACATGCCACTTACTGTATAACTGCTTAAGCTCTCTCCAATTTCACTTAGTATTTTTCGCATTTTAATTTCCCTAAACTCACCAATAAAGGCCTAATTTAGAGATTATGTGCAAGCTGACTTCCTGTGTTATTCTTTACATCAAATTGCTCTTTTCTGCAAGTGCTACATTTGATGTTATTCACTGAGAAACAAGAGGAGGGGAATTATGTCTCAGTAATTTAGAGTGCTTTTACATGCATACCTTTTTGCATATTTTAGCTAGCAGACATGCGTTATAAACTATTAAATTCTTTACACACATGCAGTACACTTGTGTGTTGTCACATGGAAGTTACCAAAGGCTTCCCAAAAGTTGCTAAGGGCCCAACTTATAACTGAGAATTCATAAAATGCAACAGAATGAAATAAAAAATTATGTATACACACATATATATACATATATATATATATATAAAAGAAGTATAAAGATCTGAAAGAAAGAAAACTGAACAGCTGAGTATCACCGCATCTGTGCTACTGACCAGGTCATGGTCCAGTCTGTAGGCTAATTCCTAATTTTTAAAATTTTGCAAATAAAATGCAAAAAACTCTCTTTGGTCTTATATACAGTGGTTTAACATGCTTAAGTGTATTAATAAGGTTTCTTAAGATATAATCTTAAGATTAATAAAGTTTAGATTAGATTGCCTTTTGCATCACTAGTGCAAAACTTAATATGTTCATGACAGTATTTTAGTTTGCAATGTATCCTTAAATTAATTTCATCAGCTGTCTTCAGTGTGATTCTGTGTAACAGGAAAATAGATGGTGAAACCAAACCAGGACGTCAAGAACAATCTGTTCTATTGTCCCAATGGCATCTGTAGATAGTACTGTAACAAACAAAACCCCCAAGCTGACCTTCCATTGGAGGCTAAAGGAAAAGCAATTGGGGAGCCTGATAGGTGAACACTCAGATTTGCGGGAGTAAAGAAAGTCAATCTGGTTTTTTCCATTTTATCCTTGTAAAATCCAGTACCTGGATGAAGCAGAATATTTTTAAAGGATACTTTATTTATATTTCACCAGCGCTTCATTGCCTCTGGAGAACCTTCCAAACCACTGTGCAACAAAAACCAAATATTTCCTCTGTATTTTGGGACAACAGAATAATTCTGAACAGAGGCTAGTGTAACATATAGTAGATAATGATGAAAACATTCACTTCAGTCAGTTAAGTAATAGCACTTAAAATGATTTCATAAGCTATTGTGATCATATAACAGGATCTGATTAGTTTCTTTCTTCTTGATTTTTGAAAGGATATTCAGTATATGTGATAATAATCTCTTCACTTTGATATTTGCCAATTTACTAGTTTCAATTTATTGTTATAAACAATTCTTTTTCTAATCTAGAAAAATATTTCTATTAAAAAAATCTTTGACTTTTTAAAAGAATACTTTCTTCTAGGAGTTCAAATAGTGACTCTAAATTCATTCTCGTGAACTAGATGAATTTAAACTTGATCACTTAGGAGTGTATTTGCCCTTACTCCAGCTTTAGCCAGAGTAGAAATACTAACAGCTTCAGAGTAGTTTAAGTTCCTCCAATGCGAATTGCTCTTGGGAGAATCTTGTCTTTTCCATTGACTGTAGTGAAAAATTAGGACACCTACAGGAAAATGTCATTTGCTTCAATCCTGCTGATATTGGGTTGTTCATGCATTCCGTATTGCTGCATGATACTATTGCCATCTGAATGAATTGAAGACCTTTATATACATTTCATATACATACATGTATAATCTTTTTCATGAAACTTATAGGGTTCTTGTCTTTTTCTCAATTTCTTTTCCATCTTCTCACGTAAATTCATTACACTTCCTGACTGTCAAACTAATTGAATTTGTCCATGTTTTTGGAACTCAGAAACAGTTCCTAAGCAGATTGAGAAACATACAAGTAATGGCTACAAACACCGATATGCATAATGGAGATCCCCAAAATGTCAGTATTGCAGGAAATCAAAGAAAAACATCCCAAAGACAGGATAATGTGTAACACTTATGAAGAACACTTTTCCTGCCTTAGACCTTAGCTATATTGAATATGAGTCCTATCACAATTTTAGAAACATGTCTTAAATATTTTAGAGCCCAGATGACTCACAAAAAGAAAAAATATATTATGCCAGTTTGAGTCCTCTTTTGAAATTTGACATTTGGTGTAAGTTGCTGGTTAGCTGGATGAAGAATTAGTGGTAATCCTGTTGCTAGAGTTACCTGACATCAAAACATACAGAGACCTTTACCATCCAGCTACTGTAGAAAAAACAAGCAATGGTCACATCATCTCAGTTTTGTAGACTTCTCTCATGTCATTAAGGAGCTGTGCTTTGGTAGAGCAATATTGCCCAAAAGTAATGTTGAGTACTTTCATTAGTGAACTGCAGGTCTCCAAATTAGAGAAATGTCTTTGAGCAGTTTAAACTTATGATGGAGAGCATTTAGGCATTTAACTGCCCCCAGCTTGATTGCTTTTTTAGACTAGGGTTTAAATGTTTTGCCCCACTGCATTAGTGAGAAATGGCCATCAAGTCAGAATAACCTGAGGCAGGCCATTTAGCAGGTATTGCAAAATAGCACATGTGTTACAATTATGCTGTCCAGTAATTGCACCTTAACAAAAAATGCAAATCATTTCCTACAAATGTTGATTCATTTTCAACATCTGAGGGCAATAATAGGAACTAGAAATATGTTCCAATGAATAATAGATTATGAAAGACTATCTTGCATCTTTTAATCATTTTTCCCTTGAGAAAAAAAATAGTTATGCTTTTGAAATCCTAATGTTTCTTGCCTATTTGAAGAACAATTATGCACTCCACAGGCATAGTGATATTTTAATTTATTTTGCTTTCCAAATTAGTAAAATTGTAGACTTTCTATTCTAGACGTAGCCCCAGAATCCAGAGTTTTGGAATGCTATGCTACGTCTTTCCTATGTCTCTATACATATCTCATTTTCATACATCAGGATTATGTTTTAGAAAATTCTCCCAAAGGGGAGTTGTTGCAGTCTTTTAAGAAAATACTGAATGGGAATAATTTAGGATACATAAATGGAAAATATTCTTGCTATACAGCTAGGCACATATGAAAAATTCAAGAACAATTTATCTACCACGATGACCTTTTTGGCAGAACTCTGTAATAAGGTCAAACTATTTTCACATATGGTGAGAAGCTTTATTTATCAATTGCAAACATTGGTGTAATAGTTTGTTCCTTTAATAGTTCTGCTTTCAAGGATACCAAGTGGTAGGCTAGTGCTGTCAGTACCTAAATGTCCAGAGTCATTTGCTTTACCAGCATAAACTTTTCATTCTTAATTTCAAATCTCCTAAAGATCTCACCCATTGGACTTACCTACTATAATGGAGGAAAATAATTCAATGTAACTTAGAGAAACCTACTAGAGCCTGACATGCTTCCATTGTGCAACCAGATGATATTTTTAGGGAATATTTGCCTGTGGGGAATAGAAATTTCTGCCTGATGCCTTTGTGCATCTTCCCTAAAGAGCACATTCTGATGAGCTTTTATCTGCCAAAACATGCCAAGTTGAGTGTCTTTTTATTCAGCCTGAGTTAGTAACTTCTGTTTTTTGAAATATTATTCCAGAAACTGAGCCCTACCTGTGTAACTTGTATGGGTTTATTATTCTCTACATATTTTTTCCTTTAACTGTTAATTCTTTTGTATTATTTTTTCCTGTTGTGATTCTTAAGAGGTGACATGAGTGAGTGTGATGTCAATATAAATAGCTTTAGACCTTCCTTACTTCACTGTCTTAGTTTCAAAGACAGGTATTTGCTAAAGAAGGCAGAAGCCTCCTTTAGAATAGGAGAATGTAACCCCCTTCCCTCCGAATTGGCAAAAGTTTGAAATCAAAGGGCTTTCAGGCAATGGTATGAGAAAAGAGGAATAACAGTCTTTTACTAATATATTTTTATATATATATATATATGTATAATAGGACAGACAAAACAACAATAGTAACCACAACAAATAAGAACAGACAAACTCACGGACAGTCTCTTCCGCTTTGTTGGCAATCCCGCTTTGATGATGTCACAGTCACAGCTGGCAGGGGCACTGGTACTCCCGGTGCGCAGGGAGGGTGCGATGACTCCCCTGAGAGGGGAAGAAAGGGGCTCGGGAACCCCGAGTTTCCTTCCCTCGAGACACTGGAGCAGGCGATGGAGAGTTGGTAGAAAACACGCAGCTTTGATGGAGTCACGGTCACAGCCAGTCGGAGAGCAAGGATAGAAGCACCCAGTTGGGGACAGAAACTTGCAGTCATGGCAGATCCTCCCTAGAGCTCCAGCAGCTTCTGTCTCTCTCCTCTGGATGTCCAGCAGCGAAGAAGAGTGCCCTTCAGCTCTGCTTGGCTCTCTTTTAACTTGTCCCCAGTCCCAGTAGCCCTGCCCCCCTCCAAGGGGAAACAATCCCAGCTATCAGAGAGTCCAGATAAGGGCTAGCCAGCTGCACCCCTCAGAGTCACCTCTTTGTCTCATCTTAATCTCTCTCCATTATGGCTTTCCAGTAACTAATCACTCGCCCATTATGGCTTTCTAGTAACTAATTACTGACCCATTATACCCTCCAGCAAGCAGAATGGGGAAAAATTCCAACACAGAGAGCTAAACAAAAAAAGAAAAGTATCCCAAACCCTGACATTCACAAACCCTAAAGCATAGGCATATCAGCTACATTTTCAGAGACACACACCTTTATTTAGTGAATCACCTTATGCAGCTGTACAACACAAACTAATAATTCACTTTTTATAAGCCTTTACTCAAGGCAACATTTCTCCCTTATTTAGCTCAAGAGGAATGGACCACAAAAGATTAATCCAGTGAGAAGAATGACATAAATGTTGGCCAACAGATGGATCTATGAAAGTATGTGGTCCACATACACAAATGCACACACAGCACCAACCTATAACTGCCTCCAGTTAATGATCAGGTCTGATGAGCTGATGGGTCTTTTATGGGCAAACTGTTCAGATTTGAATACTTCTGTCTGCACTAAGCAAGAAAATAGGAAGCAATAAATAAACATGACAGCTGCACTTTAGCAGATTACAGCTAAGAGGTGTATATATATATAGATTCATTTATTATACTTTAAACTGCAACCAGTTAAGTACTGGTGACGTAGAAAGATAAAAGGAGAGAGACTTTATGGCAGGAGAAGCAATATGCTTCTACAAAATAAAGGTAAGAGATAAGAGTATAAAAAGGTGAGATAAGAGTATAAAAAGATGAGGTAAGAGGGCTTCCCCTATCACTTACACAAAAATGAGGAGCTTCTTTTCCATGCAAGAGCAAGACTCCTAAGCTGGTGTTAGTTAACACATTGGAGATTCCAAACGGAATATGTTTTTTCTCTTTTTAATTTTTTTTTTGTTTGGTTTTTTTTTTGTTGTTTCTTTGTTGTTGTTGTTGTTGTTGTTGTTGTTGTTTTTTTGTTTTTTGTGCGTCATGGTCAGGAGTAATGGCAATCATGGCTCTAGTAAGCAACTGCAGTCAAGCAAATAAAGTACTATCTAGAAAGGAGATGCAGAGATGAACCTTGCAAGAAATAGCAACACCTCCTGTGAGGAAGACAATAAAAAGTAATTCAGTGGAAAGATACCCAGGGACTACAAAAATAAAAGATGTCCTGGTCTACTCATGTATGAACATGAATATATGTGTGTGAATTAATGTTCCTTCTGGGTACCATGTTTATTCTGCACTTCCAAATAATATTGTGAAGCTGGCATTAGATTAGAGTACTGCTCAGTCAACTGAAAAGACAGTTTTGACTTGGATCAGCCTCCTAATTTATATCTGCATGCATTGATTTGGGATGTTATACATCTCCCTGTATCTCAGTACTGAGTAGTATTTATTTTTTTTATTTTCTATTAATAAACCATCTGTTGTGAAAGATACAGTATTAATCTTCTTGGAAATTTTGCAGTATCTAAGAGCATTATCACTCTACTGGCATTTGAAATAAGGTGGGGGGGAAAAAAGAGACCTTTACAAGAAAAAAATATCTTCTTTTATAGCAGAAAATATAAGTAAAATATTTTTTGCATTTACAGTGAGAGGAAAAAAGCTTGAAATAAATTAGTTGTTCACCACTAATGGTGGATGTTTCCTGAATTAGTATGCAGCACATATGAGCAATCTTCACCAAGCAAAATAGCAACGGATGCATAGTAATTATGTTAGAGCAATGTAGACATTATTTAGGAAGGTAGAACTTGGAGTGCATCTGTGGGGGCTGGATGAGATGTGAAACGGAAACCCAAGTTCTTGCATGTGCATGTGAGTGAATACATGTGCACAGCCACACACAGACATGCAAGCTCTAGCAAGTGTAATAAATAACCTTCAGTTGTCATCCATGACACACAAGGAGACAGACCATTGCTTTCAGCTTAGAAGATTGCAAAAAATACAAAAGCAGATCAAAAATCACATTGCCTATTAAGTAAATAAAAGAATATTCAACAGGTATAAAATACTTGTAATTGTGTTTCAAATATTTGAAAATTATGGAGCATTACATACTTCATTTTGTCATCTATGTATTTCTCTGTAATTCATTTGGGTTATATTTTTTTCATTACTTTTAAGCTTTTCAGCTCATTAATTTGTTATCTAATTATATCTAATTACTCATTCACAGCAGTATACCTAATTTTCAAGAACTACCAGATTTGTACTGTCAAATGTTCTGAAAACTTGTTCAATACACAAAATTGTTTCACTTCATTTAAGCTCCAATATACTAATTTAGCAAAAAACTGGACCAGCATTTTCTGACCTAAAAATACAGTAGTATTATCTTAAGGTCATCTTCTCATTGTCTTACAGCCCCTCTGTATTTTATGGAAATTTAGTAACAAACAGGACATTTGTCCTTGATTAGAATGAACAAGTTTTTACTGGATTCTATTAAAAGTTAAGACCATAAGTAGCTAACCTGTTTGAGAAGCAAGATCAAACTTACATCTGTTCTCTGGCAACTCTTTTATATGTAAGAAAACATACTGTGTTTGGCAAACATTTCAACATTTAAAACTTGCATTGTCTTTGTTTCTGGGATGCTACATATTTTCAATTTCTTTTATTTTTTTTCTTATTCTAAAGTAGGGCTAGGATGGCTTTCAACTTACATCTGTGTTGCTGTCTAAAGAGACATGATTTATTGAGTTGAAACTCTTTCAGTTGAATCTTGTTCTGAGAAGGGAGGGGAACAGAAATCTGGTAGTATGTGCATCTTTGCTAAGTGGATTGTGTAAAATTACAGAGAATGTTTCTGTTGTAAAAGAATCTTACACCTTTGTGTCTAACTGTGCTATCACACCCAGGAACAATTCTTCACAGCTCACGTGTTGACCACAAACTGGCAAATCCTAAAATCTTTTTTTTCTTTTTCACAGAGAGCAGACTGAAGTCACTCTTTTATATTGGAAGATAGAGCATTGCTCTTGCAAGATTTCATCTGAAGAGGACGGCAAAAATTTGTCATCCTTACTTTCCTGAAGTAGGTTTGCATCTTATAAGCCTATGGAGGTGCACATTGGTCCTGTAGCTAGTTGGAATCTGGAGGATTGGTGAATTCGGAGGCTTATATTCAGACTTTTGAAGGCTGTGCTACCCTGTAGCAAATCTTGGAAGCAAAAGAAAGGGAATTTTCCATTGTGCCATCTTGATACATTTTCTAAATTAGGTTTTTATAGTTAAACTTTATTTGTCTTAAGCAGGGGGGAAAAAAAGTAAGAAGACTTTCTGATCCCGACTTTGCAGCTGGAAGTCCAAAGAAAAGTGTCCAAAAAGAACTCACAATTAAATTAGGCGCTGTTTGACTCTTAGCGGATCTTGGGAAAAGAATAAACAATCCCATATAATTATTGTCTTCCATAAAATGTGGAGAGGATGACATCAGTGTTTAAGAATGGAATTTTCACAGCTGTATCTGAATGAGCAGTAGCCTTCCGTTTGGTCAGTTAAGCTCTTGGTTGGTTTTCAAACAGAATATGCATACATTAGCCCAGTAAAAGCCCAAAACTTGAGATAATTTATTGGAAAGCCCTTCAGAAAGCTTACTATTCAAACATCTTTATGACCCAACTGCATACAGTCACAGAAATTTTTCCAAAACAGGCTTAGCCAGAGCAAGAGGCTTCCCATCTGTCTGAGGAACTGTTATGTCTAAAAATAGCAGAGGGAAAGAGGAAAATAGATTCTAGTGGAAATGTGTTGCTGACAGCATCTGAATGGGAGTATATGAAGGATTGCCTTTTATCAATTTCCATGGATTCAGAAGCAGTGATCAGACATTAGGAGAGGTTTCTGGTTGTCTGAATATAGACATTGCTACAATATGAACTTTATTTGTCTTAGGCAGGGGAAAATAACAGTAAGAAGACTTTCTGATCCTGAGGCTTTCACTTTGCAGCTGGAATTTCAGAATAGGTCTATTAAGCCACGTAGGACACGTGAGGCTACAGAATTTCAGGAAGAGGATACAGAAATACAAATAATTATGGTACAGGCCCAGCTTCCCTTCTGGCCAGCAGCCTTTGTTTCAGAAAACCAAGATTCTGCTGAAGGACCTTGTACTTATTTTCCAGACATGTGCAATAGTTGAGGCACATAAACTGGTTTAATAGACACATTTTAGGAACTGAATCCGACCCTAAGTGTTTATTAGCTAACATTTTGTTGTACATTTGCCATTTGAAGAACAGGTTGCTCCTCAACACAAAGGAACTGTATCCTTTTCCAAGAATTAGATGACTTCCGAACAAGAAATCTGAAGGAGTGCAGTCACTTGTGGACATCTCCACTGAGAACGATGTTATAGCCATTTCTCTAATAATATGCTGTAGGGAAATTATGGATGATCAGAGAACAGAAAGTCAGCAAGAAGCTTTGTTAATTTATTTGTTACAGAGATCCTGCAGTCAAGGCTGTAAGTAAGGTTTGGCAGGCTCCCAAGCCCATCACTGTACACTCAGTTTGCTGCCTGTAAGACATGCAGTTGGTTTTAGTAGCAGATTCTGAACAGTAGTTCAGACTTTAGCTGCTGTTGTGCTATTTGAGTTTGGGACCCTGTAAGGAAGGGCCCTAGTCTGTTCCTTAGTCACATAATAAAGCTGTCTTGGCTTGGCCTGGCACAGCCAGAGCCTGCCATGTTATTTCTATGGGTTTGTAAACCTGGTGATGTAACCAAAACTCCTCTGTTCAGTGACATTCAGTGGTTCTACCTAAATCATTACCAAATTTCAAAGAACTACTACTACTACAAAAAAGCCCTCAAATACATCTCCCAAGTAACATGGAAATTAAAAAATAAAGAAAACTAAATGAAAAAAACAAATTATCAAACACCCTCATTTGATGACAGGTGGTAGAAGATTTAAACACAAAATTTTAACCTTATAAGATTAAGTGATTTTCACATTAGTATTTTATCAGTCTGCCTCTCAGGAGAATATGTTGAGAAGCACAAAAGAACAAAGAAGCTATGTTAAACAGTGGGTAACAGTGGGGTAACATTTTTAATGTTCCTAGCAACAGGACGGAATGTTATTATCACATGAGAACTTGCTTGCAAATGAGGGTGTTAAGTTTTGTCCTTTCTAGGGGCACGGTGAAACTGCTCCTTGATCTAGCTCTAGCTACATCTAGGTAACATCCTCTAGCTACCACAGGATGTATCAGAGCTGCCTTCCTTCAAAAATCTGCATTCTTCTACATGTTTACCAATCAAAATAGACAACACTGTTTGGTGTTTACAGTCCAACAATTATCAGTAGTAGACTGGATTAGAAGAGTGTCTAGGTAAATGAATGTTGGTAAATGAGCATTCATTTTAAGTGCCGACTTCTAAAGCTCCATGGAATTAGATAGGATAATTAACTAAATGACTGAAAATCCCTAGGAGAGCATAGGGTTTTGGTTTATGCATTTAAATCTTTACTGTATGACTTCAGAGATAATACATGTATAACACACCAGTATCATTGTGTGTGCACTTTAGAAACACTGCTCACATTTGTATTTCCCAGTGAAACAATATATAATTTACTAGTTCTGGTGACTTTTATCCCTCCAAGGATTTCAAAAATTTTCTGTGCTAGGCAGTATAAAAACACACAGTTGTAATGGTAAATATAATATATTAGCTAGTGTCTCACATTGCACTGGATGAAAAATAAAGTCTCAGAGGTGTTTCTGGTATTTGGAATAAGAGTTCTCATCACTTTTTGACATGGGATTACTCCTCTGGGCCTCCTCGTCAAAGCAGCACTTCTTATTGTGATGCAGTGGTGAAGGTAAATACCCAGTGGTGGTCTCTGCTCCTTTAGACATGCCTGAAGGAGTTTAAATACTGTATTGTCAATGTCACACAGTATATCCACCATAACTCCTCTATAGACTGCTCAAGTTTCTTTCCTCCCAAAAGAGAAGAACGTACACATTATGATATTTTATGGAAAAAACAAAAGAATTGGGTCATTTGAACATGAAGAGATTGTGGGACTAAAAGAAATTAGAAGTGTGAATCCCAGCAGATCATGTGGACCTTACTCAGTAAGCACATAAAGCTGCACGGCAGCACTCTAAACCTCTGTTCCACATCTGCAAATCTCTATATATCCATGACCAACAATATTCCCAAAATTAATAGTAAATTTCAGAACAGACCTATTATGTCATGTCAGACATGAGGCTACAGAATTGCAGTAAGACAATACAGAAATACAAATAATTATGGTACAAGCCCAGCTGTGAAGGAGTAAGAGGTTGGAAATAATTCTAGGTCAGGTTCAGTATGAGAGATAGGACAGCTCTGTATCTTTGAACTCTAGTGTCTCCAACAGCCACGAGCAGGAACACAGTCCATTACAATTAATCCCAATTACTGACATTCTGCTGGTACAGATGAGAATCTGGAAACAACACCACTTCAGTTTCTGCACTCCATTTCAGCTGAAATACTTAGTCATGAAGAGATATTAATCCAGAAAATAATGCTGCGGTGCTTCTATCAAAAGAGGAATACTATGTTATTTGTTCTTTGCTTTTGGGCCAAATTCTCAGCATGCAAAAACTGTTATCAAATCAAATGGGACAGGGCTCCATGGCTGTGTACAAGCAGAAAACCTGACTTTTAATATCAGATGACAAAAAATACAATTTATGGTGCATTGAAAAGGATGTTATTAGTAGAATATAAATTGCTGAAACCTCAAAGCTGTCTACTAGATTAACAACCACATGATAAATTAATACTCAGTACCTAAGACCTTTGAGAAAACATAAGGGAAAGTATTTTTTTCTTAATTTTTTACATAGGCTTGATTTAATATCTGAACTAATAAAAAATGCTCTGTGGATATTTAAACACCTGAAAATAGTTAGGAAAATGGCATCAGCATTTAGAAACCCACCAGTTTATCAAAATGGATTTTCTTCTTTCAAAACATGTATTTTAAACAACATTTCTATTTGCTGTGTCTTTTAGATCACAAACTGTTTCATTGCAACAATTTCTCTGTATTTATAAACATAATTTTTCATATTATGTGTACCACAATAACACAAGTCATAAAAATTTTAAATTTAATGAAGAAAATATACATTGATTATATACTTGAAATTACATTGGAAGTTGATAATGGTTAGAGCAACTATTAATCCAGGGTGGATAGAATTAAACACATGTCTTTTTTATGCTTCTTTTTCTTCTGGGTTGTTGATGAGTTTCTCTGGAAGAAACTCAGAGGAATTGTGTTTTTCATTGGGAATGAAGGGCAGATGTGTGTAATGGGTGTCCGGGGTGAGAAGGAAATCTGTGCAGCTATATATTACATCAGATTTTTTTTCTATCATTCTCAATTAGCTTTGGAGAGCATTGACTACAATGTCACCAGCTGCTCTTTCAACTGACTGTACAATTTTACTAAGTAAAATGGATCCTATGTAGTGAATTTTATTCCACTGTCTTGTTAAAAATAAAAAGACAAATTATAGCAAGCCAATGTACTCGTGCTTTGTCATGACCTGTCCCAGGAGACAAGAGTAACCCAGGTTCTTGTTAATAGATTCCTTGGGGTGGATTATAGTGAAACAACACTGAATGGCTGATGTTTTTAAATATATATACACACACGTACATAAAAATGCATTAAGGTTTATTTTAGAACAATTTGGTTGCAAAGGAAAGCAGGTATGCAGCTGTTTCGATTGTTATTATCTATAGTAATGTAACAATATGAAATCATTGCAATGTGAAAGAACAAAAATATCACCCAAGGACATGTGTAAGGGAAAAGAGAGAGAGAGAGAGAAAGACTGTGAAAATCTCACCACCTCGTCAAGCTCTCATGAGTCTTGATTGTTGCAGCTTAGCAGTCCCTTGGTCGAAGTGATGGTACATCAGGGGTGGGGGTGGAGGGGGAAGCCTCCAAAACATAAAAGTCCAATGGGTTGAATGCTCTCAGGCTAGGTGGGAACACCCAGGTACCTCCCCTCAGGGAGGAGCTTTCAGTCCTCTGGTGGAATGCTTCAGAAAGAAGTCTGGAAGTACTTTGGTGTCTTTGATGGCTTATGACACCTTCTAAGACAGGACAGCTGCCTCTCAGGCTTCTGAGCCAGGATGCCCCATCAGACCTTCAATGGGGGAGGGGAGGAGAGGAAGTTTCACGACCTGGGGTTTGTGTAAGCATGACAAGAGACTCCTTTCTGTCTCTACAGCATTTTCTTCTCATATCTCACTCATAGCTCATCATTCACTCCTTATCTTAGAGGCTGACCATTACACACCCAAAAGACTCCTGCCTCTAAATTCAGCTTTAACAAGGCACTCTGATGCCTTCACAACTGGGGAATGTTTTGAGTCATTAACCCATAAAAGTCCACTCTCTCACATGCTTCTATCCTTCTCTTCTATTTTTAACCCCTTTTTTACTCTTGTTTTTCTCACCAACTGAACAAAATGGAAGTACATGAAGTACATGGGCATTATATATCTTGTATCTTAACTCTGAATCTCTATCATTTCTTTTTCTCAAAGGTTTAACCTGTAATGAAATTAAAGGATATAGAATATATTATTTATTTTCTATGCATTGAGCTAAAAATGAGTTTGCGCCAAGAGGCCTACCCTAGGTTATATGAATGAGTAGAGCAATCTTCCTCAGAGAGGAAACCACTTCCTTCTTTACAGTACTGTATTGAAAAAAGCTGAATTATCATACAAATCTACTTGGTTTGATATACTTTATCCAGTTTATCAAAGAGGATCTCATTTGTAAATCAATGTCTTGTTTCAAAGACTAATTCCATGATAAATTCCTGAAAATTCCATCTCAGTCAATACACTCTTATACTTTGCTTAGATTGAATTCCAGAGACAGAAAATAAGATCCACAAAAGTTCTTTGATCTCTAAATCCTTTAGACTACGTAAGAGTTATATCCTGTTAAAGATGTATTGCAAACACAGAGGCATCTGATAAATTTAGAAACTGTTTTTAGAAAAATATATTTGTTTTTCTAATTGTTTATATTATTAAAGCCATTACACCCTTTCAACATGTACAGTAAAGATTATTCAAGAATATTTGAACATAGACACAGACTAAATACATTCTAATTTAGGTTCCTTTCTCAAATGACCTGAGTTTGGACCTTACCTCTGTAGACGCATCTTCTTTTATGTACCAACACAAGTGGGAACACTGAAACATTATATGAGACCTTAATTTTTGAACTTTAGTGACTAATGGGTACCTAAACATAGATTTTTACTCATTCTAGCAAGGGCAAACTCACAGTTCTGTCATGACTAAAAATTCAACAGAGCCACACAGCTGTGCTGTAAATTGTCAAGCCAAGTCAGAACATGTGTTTGGCAGGTGTTTGGCACAGTGGGCAAGACAAAATATTTCATCATGATTAGGAAGAAGTGGTTCTTGTAGACATTAATTACTTCATTCCTTTCTGCAGGGATGGAATGTCTTTTTAAGGAGATAGTATGAGTATGCTTTATGTTAGTGCATTGTTTCCAAGACACTGAAAGAGAGGAAAGAGGATTTGTTTAGTATGAAAACTCTTAGGGTCCAGGATAGCAATAAGAGGTTATACATTAAAAATTATTTCATCTATCCTTTAATCAGGGCAGCAAGTCCTCTACTCAGTAATTCTGTGGAAACACAGATACACATTGCATGCATCATTTATCTAAGAAGTAGTGGCAGCCAAATTTTATTGTGAGGCTGGAAAGAACATTCATGAAAGAGTATCTGATGACTTAAATAACATCCCTGAGTATTGAACTGTGACTTCCTCTAGGAGAAGAAAACCTCCTCCAGCAGGTTGAATAAGGGATTTCTAAAATTACAGTGTGAAAAAATACACACCTAACAATGTATCTAAAATAATTTACATCGCCAACGAAAATAACTTTAACAAAGATTAGCCATTATTTCTGCTTAATTTGTTATTTAAAAGTGATTTATGCTGCAGTAGATACCAACAGCCTTATTCTTTGATTTTCCCTCTGTGATTAAAACAGTGGATTCTTCACTTGTTAGGGCTGGATTTTATGACAGTGTGTTAATAGTCAATCACTTGCAATTTCTACAAGTGCCTCATCTAATACAATCAATAGTTTTTTTCCTTGTTCCAGGTGTCATCTCTGTAATAAAATCTGTCTTTTATGTGGCTGTAAACTGATCATGGGTCATGAAATATAATGAGAGGATTTCACAAAGGGAACACATCATTACTCATACTCAATATTCACTGAATGTACAAGTAAATGAAAGCAAGTTAAGTTTTATCTTCATATACAGCTAAAACTTAAATTCGATTAAAGGCTCACCTAGCTAATGGTCCATATTCCATTCTTACCCATGTTTAATTCAATGAATTGTTGAAGCAGAATTTTTCCAAATGTTATAGGGTGTCAAATCACTCAAGGAATGGGATGATGAAATTTTGAGCCATCAATTACACACTGAGCAGAAGAAGACTGAAAAATCAGAATAGGAATGCTTATGTGTTCCTGATAGACTACTTATGTCATTAAGACTTTTTGCCATCAGAAGAAAAATAAGTCATTGCACCTACTGACAATTCTAATTATTTTATTGGGAGATGTAGGTTTGTTTATATTTAGTAATGATGTTATTTCTTCCAGTTTATAGGCAAGTGAATAGCTATTAAGGAAAAAACATTTTTGTTTTATAGGCAGGAGTGTAATTAAATATCTAACAACAGAAAAAAAATCTTAAAAGACACTTTTACACATGAAGTTCATGTCTAATATCTAGTATCAGTTAGAAGTTCAGAATGGGAATAATTATCAGGGTTTTTCAGTAACACATTTCAAGGTAAAACAACTAAAAATATTTCATGCTAGTGGATAAAAACCTAGATTCACAAAATCACTTTTTATACTCCAGTATTCAATGAATTGTAATAAACCTCAGGAACATCCAGGACTCTGCTAGGTCTGTAAGATTCCACAGCTTCTTCATAGGAAATGTTGTCTCATCATATCATATCCTTGTTGGATCTTCCTGTATTTTAAACCATAGCCATCAATCCCTTTCTCAAAATAGGAGTCAGAGATGAGTTATCCAGATAACACAAAACTCTATATTCAGTGAACCACCAGAGAGACTCCCAGAAGTCAGGAGATCCAAATTCAGTTTATTTTCTCTATGATATGTGTGTCAATGCACACCTTCCAGAAGACCACAAATCTAGTATGATTTCCTGTGGTGGGTCTTTCTCAGTCCTTACAGCTGAAACCATTTGATTTTGAATGCATAAATATAAAGACAAACAAGAACTAATTAAGAACCTAGAGCTGAATATATCTGCCTTAGCTTAAGCATCTAAAAATTATACGTCTAAGTCTGTTGTACTCACATGGGTCTCTTTTTATAGTCAGTGAAGAGAAATAGGTACCAGAGGGACATTTGTGCTGTGCTGCTATAGCCATATAAGACAGCTCAGATGAATTTCCCTTTTGAAGGTTCCTGTTTCTCTCCATTGACTGTGAGTGGAGCATAGGTGACTATCTCATACTTGAATGTATAAATTTTAGATGTCTAAAGTTATATGAAACAAATTCCAACCCCAGAGGCTAAGGCAGGATGCTAGGACACAAAGCCATAGAAAATGCAGTCATTGCTCAAATTGTCAGAAGAATTTGTACAAACTAGAACTCCAGTTTCAAAACCCCTTCTCCAAAATCTGTAAGACTAAGCAGATAACCCAGTAGGAGTTAAAGACAGAGACAGGAAAAGATTTCTTCTGTGAAAAAAACCATAATATATTGCATGGGATACCTGTATACATCTTTTGTGCTGTCTATGCTATCTTCTTGAAAGGAACTCTCACCTGTCTGATATATATTTAACTAATGAAAAACACTTCTTTTGAATAAGAGTTTCCTCCTCTAAGTTTTCAATTTCTTTATGTGGCACTCATTACTAGAAATTAAATAGTTAATCCCATAAAGCCTTCCCAGTGAGCAGTTACTGAATCAGAAATTGGCAGCATTGTTAATAACCACACAATAAGACAAATCTTTCACTTGTTCCATTGCCAAGAAGGCAAGGACCCTTTGTACAGCCTCTTATTCTGCACCTTATAAGCTTTACATCTTTTACTTGGTGAACTAGAAAGCAGCACACTGTAGAACACCAAGCTAATTAATTATATACTAAAATATCCAAATCTATACTGCTTTGCCATGCTGCCATGAATATACTTGCATTATAATAACGGATGTATAATGTAAGTTATTTATATGCTTTATGGGTTTTGTGTTTCACCATCACTGAAATGTAGGTGATAAAGCGTTAACTTTTTCTGAGGTAAGTATTTGTTAAGAAACCAAAATATAAAGCACTCTAGTAGTTCACCTGTTATTTGTCAGGTTTGACTAATATTTTCTCACAACAATTGAACACAAGCCTTATACCTTTTGGCTTTATTGGCAATACAGACAAGTAAAGACACAGGCTCTAACTCATGTTAAATAATGAGACCTGTCTCAGACAGTTGAAGTTACTGGTTGGCATCTTTCCTTGAATGATACACATGGAAAGACTGGGGGGCCTCTGATGAGACATGCCTTCTTAAACATCTGTTCCCTTCAGACTTAGTAATTGTTTATTATTTCTTCCTTCTTTTAGTACTTTGAATCATTGCAATGGGGACACTTAGCTCTGCTAAGTGTCAATAGATCTAGATACACAGTGAAAACAAGTAAGATACTGTTATTTGGAAAGCCATTTTTTTTGTATGTGACCTATACCTGCCTAAAACTTCTCAGCTGACTAGAATGAAATATTGATGAGTCAGTGTCCCAGTTTCAGCAGGGATAGAGTCAATTTCTTCTCTGTAGCTGCTGCAGTGCTGTGTTTTGGATTCCAAATAGAATGGTGTTGATAACATGCTGATGTTCTGGATTTTGTTAAGTTGTGTTTATCCTAAACCAAGGACTATTTTTTGTGTGTGTGTGTCTCATGCTGTCAGTGAGAAGGTGCAAAAAAGAAACTGGGAGGGAGCATAGCTGGGACAGGTGACCTGAACTGGCCAGAGGGATATTCCACATCATAGAATGTCATGCCCAGTATATTAACTGGGGGAGTTACCTTGAAGGATGCCAGTCTGGGTTCAGGAAGGGGAGTCTGGCATTGGTCAGCAGATACTGAGCAATTGCATTGTTTGTGAGGAGTTTTTTCCCTTCTTTGTTTTTTTAATTTTGTTTTCAATCATTAAACTGTTCTTATCTCAGTGCTCCTCCTCATTCCGCCAGGGTGGGGGATAGAGAGAAGGGGGTTGAATGAGTGACTGAGGGGTGCTTAATTTCTAGCTGGGCTTAAACCACGACAGCTCAGGAAGAGCACAGGGAGAAATACATTCAATATGCTGTCGAGCACCAAGAGGTGCTATGGGATAACTTCTGGACCTCTGTGTACCCACAACTGCAGTTTACCAAAGAAAACCTGGGTGTCACTAGTTGGACTCTTCCCAATCTCACCTCAGTATTTATGCTAATTTAAAAAAAAATCAAATAAAAAAGCTTATCTTTCTCACAAATAACTTCGTAAAAAATATTTAGATCTTCAATGAGCATTAGTTAAGGTCAGATGTGACTTTAATTGAAGTGATGAGTACAGATAATATTTCACAGCTAGCATTCTGGATAGGACTTTCCTCATCTGGAGAAAGTTCTGATCAGGAATATGTATTGCAACTACTAGGGCCTGATTAATCATCTGCAGAAATATAGGGGGAAAATAGTTTTTTCGTAGAACAGGAGTATGTGAGAAACCTCTGGGAGTAATGCTAAGTACAAAACAACAATGCAATATGATTTCCAAAGGAATTAAACTATTACTGTACTAGAGTGGGTACATAGGAGTTCATATGTAAGGTAAATGAAGCCCCCTCTTTTCAGTGTCAATAGACCTCTGCTTATTCGTTGGTTCATTTTTTTTTCCAGATCTGAACACTACAACCTATTTTAAAAAAGAGATAAATTTACAAGAAAGTAAGAGGCAAAAAGTAAGAATGGTTCAAAACATAAAGAGATGAGAGAAAATATTATCTTACTGATTTTAGTTAGTATAAAGAGGAGCTAATTGGAGGGAACAACTATCTTTAAATGAATCCAAGATCACTGCACAGACAATAAAAACCTGTTTCATTACAGATAAAACAAGTAATGTGTTGCCCTGACTTTGCAGTGTTCAGTGTTTTCTTGTTAGACTTTCTCTCATGGCCATGACTTGTTTTCTCTCTATTATCTATGTTTTCCTAAATTGTATCTGTGTTTACGAATTCCGGTATACCGGATGGAGAAATATGATTGACAAATACTTTGACCAAGTGGATTATAGGAGGTGGTGATTTCTACCTCCAATCCACGGTGATGTGTGAAAACATATAAATAAAGTCGGAGGGCTCTGCCCTCTCCTCTTCCTGCTCTCTCTCCTGCTGCGTCTGTGTGTGTTCTTGTGTGGCTCTCCTTCAGGCCCTCGGCCTGGCAGGCCTGCCTGGGGAGTGCCATAGCAATGATCTTAAACTAAGACAGCTACTCTGACCCTGAGATTAAGAGTCTCATGC